>VMDO01011069.1:0-68592 GCA_007922755.1 Pedetes capensis | reverse complement strand
TAATGATCTCAATATACCTCATGTATCCTAATAAAATATCAGTACTTTTACCTCTCATGGGGTCATTAACACTTCAAGAAAAGCTATTCCTAATAGCTTTTCCCAGAAGACTACTTTAAGTTCCTCCATGATTTGAATATATTATGAATTAGTTATGTGTTGGTCTTTGAACAAGTTATGATTTCTTGCCTAGAGAAAAAACATGGCCATACCAATGTAGCTTCTAAAATATCTTCCTGACAATATTCTTTGTTCTATTTCATTTATAATGAATACTCATTTCTCTCAAAAGCATTATCCATTATGCTTTTTAATAGAGCAAAGAAAAACATTATTGTATTCTCTAAAGGTATTTCTAACCTTGAAAAAGATATTTCTCTTGTCACTCAAAAAAGCCTTTGAACATTATTCACTATTGTGTGTGTGCCAGCATCAGGAACTTGATATTTCTTTAATTCATTTCATTTGCCTTCCCTTTTGCTAATGAATTAAGTTGCTTTGTGAAAATGAAAGTCTTTTTAAGAACTGTTTTCAGAAAAGGAATATTGATATTTTCAAAAGCATAAAGAGATGATTTCATGTATATAATGGTTTAAAGTAACAAAATACTACCCATTTAGCAAGGCTACTTCTAAAGATTTAGTAACGTTTTAATCCAGGAACACATGAATATCCACCCTGACTTTCTGCACTGAATACAAGATATATCTTATTGACAGACTAAATAGGTGAATGTTGTGGATGAAAATGGCTAAACCTAAAACACAGGATAAGGGGAAACTTCTGCAGCAGCCCTGTTTCTATGCTGTAGTTGGGTTTTGGAAGTTCCAGGGAAGACAGCAGAAACTACACATCCACACGATATTTGTGCAGATCATGGAGAGGTCTTTGGGGATGAGGAAGGGAGGATGGTAAGAGTACTGTTTAACGATACTGCTGGCATAATTGTACTATGGAGATTGTGGTTCATTTACCAAGTTAATTATTGTATAAGGGCTCCAAAGTATTTTCACAAGAACTTTGCTTATAGTAGTAGATACACTATTGAATCCAAAAGACAAGTCCATAGAGATTAGAATGTCATAATTTTAAAATCCAGATACTTACCATGCATTGGCATATGGCTGTGAGCATAGCAGCCTTCCATATTATGCTTTACATTTTTAATGCATTTAGAGCTTCTCAAATATTGCCATATTAAGACATCCCTATACTTAGGTGGCCTGCAGAGGTAGCCCTGTGGCATCCGATCCCGTCAGATCTCGGAAGCTAAGCAGCATCTGGCCTGGTTAGTACCTGGATGGGAGACCGCCTGGGAACACCAGAAGCTGTAGGCTTGGGAGAAGGACCTGGTAACCCCCTCCCAAAAATCAATCTGCCATTGAAAACCCTTGAACAGCAGAGAAGCACTGACAATAGTGTTTCCCCTGTTGTACAGAGGGTTGCTATATGTCGGATACCGACTCGACGGCACCTAACAACAACAACAACAAAACAAAATAAAGTTTACCTCAAGTTACTTAACCGTATCTCAACAGAAATTTAAATAAGATTTTAAAATAATCTTTAAATAATTTTTATTTATGAAAATTGAAGTAGAAAACTACAATAGTGTGCATATAAAAGTCTAAAAAATTCATGTAATTTTAAATTAGAAAGGTATTCTACTTAGCTAATGATTGTCACACATTCTGGTCCTGTGATTTGGATGATCTCAGACACTTGTCAGCAATTTCTTCATATGGCATCATAATGTCAAATTGGGTGTTCGATTTAGGAAATTCACTTAAAGTAGGCTATTTCTTGTATTGTTATTATCTTCTCTATTATAAGGATTTTTATTACTAATTAATCATTTATTTTTCCATTTTTACATTTAATAGATCAGTGATCAATTATAACAAATCAAAATATTTCATTAAAGCTTGATTCAAAATACTAAGGTAAATACAAATGTCAATTGATTTTAATTTACAAATAGGAGCTGCTGTTTTGTTCCATTAAGAAAAAAAAAAAAACACTTTGGATAGTATAGAATAGTATAGTACATACATAGTAGGATCTAGGCACACACAAGGAAATAACTGGACATTAATGAGTTAATTAGACGTGAACACCAGAAGAAAGCTGTGGTTTTGACAGCAGAAGGATCATACACTCCAATGAGAGAGAGGAAAGAAGAGGAATACCTGATTCCCCAGGATGTCAAGTGAGTTAATCTATACCTCAGCTCAATCAAAAAGAAAAGATAATATAGTCATTTATTTTTATGTTTCATTGTAGAAAATTTCAAATATACACAAAATAAGTGAGACTATAATAAAGTCACACATTTCTACTACCAACTTCAATATATATATATATATATATTTTTTTTTTTTTTACCATTTTGCTAGTCATATTTTAGGGCTCAATTTGTTTCCTTGCTTGTTTCAAGGTAATTTAAAAGGCAAGGCTTAGCATTATGTCATTTCCTTCTTTCTGTGTCAGTGTTCATCACTAACTGAAAAAGAAAAAAAAAAAGTCATCACTATTTACATACTTCTTGTTGTTGTTGTTGTTAGGTGCCCTCTAGTCGGTATCCGACTCATGGCGACCCTCACAGGGTTTTCAATGCCTGACTGTTTCGGGATTGCCTTGGGAGTGGATTGCCAGGTCCTTCTCCCATTTTGGGAATTGAACTTGGGACCTCAGAGACTGCAGCGCAGCGCTCTAACAACTGAGCTAAATACCAGCCCATTTACATACTACCATATCATTATTACACCAAAAATCATTAAAAATACATTGTTGCTTATTCCCACACCCAATCCATACTTATAGTGTATAAACTTGTCTTTTTACTGTTCATTGATTTAAAGAAAAAAAAAGCTCCGTCATTTCTATAGAATATTTCTCAATCTGGAATTTTTAATGCCCTGATGATGTTACCAATCATTATCATGTATGTACTTGGGGTTGTATGATTTTGAAGTTTGGTTTTAGTTCAGTTTTTAAAGATGAACGTTTATAGGCAAGTGTGTATTTTCTCCTGCATCATAGTAGAAGGTTCAGACTTTGTAATTGCCCCACTTTTACCTATGCAAACACTAATCAGCCAGATTAATGTGGTGACAGCCTTATGTATGTATTACAAATCTTCTGATTTAACTTTCACAACTGAGTTTATTTTGCACTAAAATCACTGCATAGCTCAATTATTTCAGTAAGGGATAAAATGGTATTTTTTCTAATTATATGTTACCATTTATTTTTAATAGCTGGAATTGTTTCATAAAGAATGTTCCTCCATCAACTAATTTGTTACCTTGATATAAAATACTTTGCAAAGGTAGCATAAATGCTTAATATTTTGTTTAAAAAGATGGATTGTTAAAGAGATAAATGCAACTATGTCCTTATGTGACTACTGATTTGGTTGGCAAAAAGGTCAGTGGCTTGATACCCACCCTATGAAATAGTAAAATATGTACATATATTAATGATTTTCAATTAAATATTAAATTTCAAAGTGCTGTTGGTAGACTCTTGGGAATCCATGAAGATTAAGACAAATGGCAAACTTTTGAATTATTAACTGGACCAGTGGTTTTATCTTACTGCACTGCTAGTATGAGGAAACACAGAAAGCCTGTACTCTTTTCCACGTGTCTTAAAGATTCTGCTCAATTTTGTTATGCATGTCTTTTTGTACCTCAAGTTTAAATGCCCCAAAGGATATTGCCCACATAAATTCATCATCATTCCCAGTTTTTTTGTGTGTGTGCAAATACTTGACCACTGAGCTGCTGCCTCCAGCCTTTTTTTTTTTTTTTTTTCACATTTTGAGACAGGATCTCACTAAATTATGCAGACTGCCTCTGGTCTTGAACATTGGATCCTCCAGCCTCCACCTCCAGAGCCGCTGGGATTACAGGCATGTGCCACCGTGCCCAACTAAACCGAGCTCTTGTAGTGTGTCACACAGCCAGTGTGATTGAATATGTAGGGTGAATTTAAAAATTTTTATAATAATCTGCATGTGAGAAATAACTTCTAAATAGATTATGCATATAACATGAATCAAACATAGATTGTCTTGCTGAGTGAATGAGACAAGTCACATTAAAAGAATACATTATAAAAATTGCTAGAAAATTTAAACCATTCCATTATGATAAAATCAGATCAATGGTTGTCTATAAGTGAGGGAAGCAGCACAGGAGGGAGAGATTAAAATGAGGCATATGGAAATTTAGTGAGTGATGGTCACTGTCCTTAAGTTCTCAATAACTTGATTTTATAATTATATTAGGTGTTAGATATGTGAAATCTATTTAATGTCATTTATATCATACCAAAGTTGTTTAAAATAGATTAAGAAGGTGAAAACAATCTGGCAACTAAACAGTCTACTTGATTGATTTATAACGGAGTAACTTTTATTGAAATGACAGAAAACGGGAAGCATTTGTAGTGTAGTGTGCTGCATTAGGACACTAGTCTATGATTAGATATGCCAATGGAAGACTTTAGAAACTCTAGAGTTATACAAAAGCATTTGACTACCTAACCAATATAATAATGTTGCTTGTAAGCTTGTCTGCAACCTAAAAATATCTATATTACTCTTGAATCTAAAATTAATTTATAATTAGTAATACTTTGGAACATTAGGGAAAAATGATGAATGAGGTAATACAAGCATTAGTGTTGAACCAGCATTTCACAAAATAATTTTGAAATTGAAGTTGATTTCTAGGATGAGATTACCCATGTTCTTCCAAGGGAAAAGATAATGCAGAATTATGAGATGATTTTTATTTCTGTAATTCTAAAATTCAAAGTGTTACATAGCACTGTAGAAAACTCTAGGGTATTACATTGAAATGATGGAAGGATTAAATTCAAAATAGAAGTCCAAAAATGTTATTCACTGTGTAGAAAAAGTGAACATGTAGCTATGATCAGACACAAAAGAACAGAATGCTTCCAAATAATCATGTGCCAAGATGTTGATCTCAAACAAGATGGCAGAACAGATGTTTCCCAATATGACAAAGCAACAACAAGATCCTTCAGTTGAAACTACTTCAGTATCAGACAGAGCTTCTTATAAGATGTTCCAATTTTGTTTGGCTCTAACATGGACCCAGAATAAAGAAGTTCATGAGTCATTAGATGTGATAGTTGTAGAAGAGTTGATCATAAAATTTTGCATGTTTTTTAAAGCAGATATATGGGTCCAATAATTAGATATAGGCAGGATGTTAGATAAGGACTATTATTAAGACAAACTAATGTTCTTGAAGGGCTGGGATTTAGCTCAGTGGGTAGAGCGCTGCGCTGCAGTCTCTGAGGCCCCGAGTTCAATTCCCAGCACCACAAAAATGGGAGACGGGCCTGGCAATCCACTCCCAAGGCAATCCCGAAGCACTCAGCCATTGAAAACCCTATGAGGGTCGCTATGAGTCGGATACCGACTCGACGGCACCTAACAACAACAACAACAATGTTCTTGAACAGGAGTTTATCTTAATAAATAGTATTTTAAATATATAGTATCTTGCTGAGCAGTGTGGCACACACTGCTAGAATCCTATTAATGCTTACTGCCTTTTAGAATTTCTGGTAGGAATTCACTATATATAGGATTTGATAGGCAGTTAGGAATACTGAGACCCAAATACAGGTTGTCTCCTCACATTATAGGGTGCTAGAGAAAAATGTTGACACCGAGGCTTATAATGTTCTTGCAATATCCTATCATCTTTTGTCTAAAAATCATATCCAAAGTATGAAACCAGAACATTTTTGGTCCAGATTAATGCAGAAGCCAAGACAACTATACTCTGTTCTTTGATTTGGAAGAGGAAAATACAAGTGTCTTAAAATTTAAATGACATTTGTTCAATCTTGTACTATCTTTTCTAAAGCCAAGTTATTCTTACAATGCTTTATGATACAGGATATTTAGCAGGAATGTAAATGTGAGATCTAAAGTTGGTGGTGTGATGATGAGTTCTAATAAGTAGTTATATGACACTGTTGCTGCCCTTTACCTCTGGTTTCCTCTGATAATCATTGTTTCTGGAACTAATTTATCGTATTATTCTAAGGTTTCCCCCACTTGACATCACATTGTCTTGAGGATTGAAAAGATTTTGTTCTTACAGAAGATTGTACTGAAGTTGATTACATTTTAACTTATGTTTGATTTTGCCATTATTTGACCTAGACTTGAATGTGATTCACAAACACAGAGTAGATAAATTATTATCTAAGAGAGGGAGGGAGAGAGGGACAGAGGGAGGAAATGAGAGACAGAGAGAAAGAGAGAGAAAAGGAGAGAGACCTTTGTAAATGAAGGTTTGGTGGTTGAATCAATCAAAGAAGAGTATAAAGAAAGTTATTTGAAGACTAGGGAGACAAATGGGAATCAAATTATCTCTCAGTGACCATATAATCAAGATAATTGGTGGCTGTAATTATCACCCTGCCTAGCTTTCACTGGAATGAGTTGCCAGTTGCTGATTCATAAGAACCACACCTTTCTACCAGCAATAGCAGGTAAGGATTAGACCAGGGGTATCCAAACTTTTGGCTTTCTGGGGCCACATTAAGTAAAGAGGAGTTGTCTTCGGTTGCACATAAATTATATAATATAGTTAGTACATATACATAATAAGGGGAACCATGAAGAAAATAAATGCTGAAAAAATGCATGATGTTAAAAGATTTTGTGGCACCACATTACTAGCTGTCCTAGGCTACCTATGGTTCACTGGCTGCAACTTGAAGATGCTTGGATTAGACTTCATCAGGAGCTAGCCTCTCTTCATTTGCTTATCAAGTAAAACAGGAAAAAATAAATAAAATAAAATAAAATAAAGAAAAAAAGAAAGAAAGAGAGGCCATTTAGGTTTTTTTTCAACTTGTTGTAACAGTCCTAGAAACAAAGAGAATGGTTTAAAAATATTCTCTCTCATGCATCTGTGAACTGGAGGGGCTCCTCTTGGCCATCCTTGCTTGTGACCCTTCATTAGGTTACAACCAGATGGTCTGGGCTGTATTTAGCCAAAGGCTTGACTGGACTAACACCCAGGATGTCTTGCTAACATAGCTGATCACTGATGCTGACAGCCTACTGGCAGGTTAGCTATAGCCTCTCCATGAGACTTCTCACAGTCCAGCAGCTGAATTCATGAGGGAGCAGCCCAAATAAATCCAAGAGTGAACATTTCAAGAGTGACTGTGATGAAGCTGCCATGCTGTTTATGGTTTAGTCTCAGGAGCCCCAGACATCTTTCCATTGTATTGTCTACATCAGTGAGATCAATAGCAGTCCAGATTCAAAGATTAATGAGTCAGTTTCTACTTCTGCATGGATGAAGAAACAAAGTATTTGTGGCCAACTTCAGTTTACCATACTAGATTATACTTTCTTTTTGTAGTACTGGGGATTGAACCCAGGGCCTCGTGCTTGCATGCTTTGCAAATGCTGGACCACTGAGCTACACCCCCCAGCCCATTTTTTTTTCACTTTTTGAGGCAGGGTCTCCCTAAATTATGCAGGCTACCTCTGGTCTCAAACTTGCCATCCTCCTGCCTCTGCCACCCCAGCCGCTGGGATTACAGGCGTGTGCCACCATGCCTGGTTTAGATGATACCTTTTAATGCAAAGCATTAATTTGTTGTTGTTAGGTGCTGTTGAGTCAAGCCTGACTCATAGCAACCCTATGTAAAACAGAGGAGAACGCAACCTGACAATGTGCCATTGCCAACACTATGTCAGTGTTTCTCTGCAATTCATATGAGTTTCAATGGTTAATTGTCTCAGAAGTGAGCTGCCAGGCCCTTCTCCCATTTTTGCAGTGCTGGTGATCAAATCCAAGGCATCAGAGAGCAGCACTCTTACTAACTGAGCTAAACTCCTAATGTTGACTAATTCCAACATTTGAGCCTAGTCATTTTTCTTTTATATATTCTACGTAATATAATATATCCCAGGAATGAAACTTCTTGATTTTTATTACAGAAGCACTGTGCTAAAATATTCCTTCAAAATGTAAAACATGGTCTTCCATTCTTTAAGTCTCTATATTCTACTCAAACTTTAAAATATAATTGTGTACTTTGCCTTCAATTGATCTTTTACTTCTTTTTGCTTAAGTTTTGAATGCTGCACAGTACATTAATCTCTTTCCTACTTTCTTTTACAAGTTTTCTCATCCGCTTACCTCTCTGGTGTGTGGATGAGTGTGCTGGTGAGGGTAGCCCAATAGAGAATGAGAACTAGTTTAAATATGACAACTGAGTGAGGGGTTGCAGTGGTCTAATTGCAGTAGCTAGCATTAACTTTTTGCATGCCTAGTTATGATTGCTTCTGCTTATGTAAATATAGTAGCACATGAAGTAACTATCCATCTATCTTACTCCCTAGGATCAACTTGACTCATTGCTGTACCTGCTTATAGGTCAATGCACAGTTACAATCAATTTAGTCTTATTGCCCATTGATAGAATTGCATCTGTCTGGGGCATATACTTATCAATTCCCACTTAGTTGATCCTATTCTTCTTTACCAAGAAGACATCACTATCATCCTCCAAAGGACAGCTTCCTATGAGCATCTCAGTGATGCTACTTTCATTCTGACTCACTCAGTGAAGGCTGTACATATTTCAAGGATCTCTTTCAAAAAATAGTTAAGTGCTAGGTTTTCAGGCCATTTTATCATCCCCACATCCTGGAACATTTTGATGAAGAGCAAAAAAGGAATATAAGAAAAGAAGAAAAAAATATAGTGTAATAAGACCTGTAAAGTGAATTAGAATATGTAACATAAAAGTGTAAATTATTTTACTTTATTTGCAGTGGGTGTGGGGTTGGGCAGAGGGCCTGAGCCCCTTCCTAGGCAGTTCTCCACCACTGAGCTGTCCCTTAATTCTCTCTTTTACTTTTTAGTTGAGGACAGGATCTTGCTATATTGCTCAGGCTGCTTCTAGCCTCAAACTTGCAATCTTCTTGCCTCAGCCTACCAAATTTCTGGGATTACAGGTATGTGCCATGACACTCATCTAGGTGTAATGTAGGTGTACTTTGATTAGTGAATCCTTTTGATGAAATAATATTTCATTTAGGAGCTAAAAGCAATATAGGGCCCATCATTTATTCAAAAAAGCAGACTTTTTAAGATGAAGAAAATTATATATTCAACTTAGATTTTATCTTTAATCTCCATATTTCTTGCTCCATCTGGTTTCTCCACAATAGCTTCAAATTTAACCAATAAAAATAATCTGAATCAATAACACCTCCCCCACATACCCATACTGTTGTTTGCTATATTGGTTTTCTCAGTCTGTTGCTCCAAATCAACACAAACTGGGTGCTTCAAGGAGTAGAAACTTACTGTCACAGTTCTGGAGGCTAGAAGCCTGAAATCAAGATGTCATCAAGGGTTCTTTCTTCTGTATCCTGTATGGAGGATTTGTTTCCTGCCTCTCTCAGTTTCTGGTGGTTGCTGGCCATCTTTGGAATACCGGGGGGTGTGGCTTCATTGTTCCAGTCTCTAACCCAGTTCTTATATGGCCTTTCTTCCTGTGCATATATTTCTTTATATTCTGTCCTCTTCATTAAACATGTAAGCCATTGGATTTAGAGCCCATCCAATGTAGTTGTTGTATGTGTCTTCGAGTTGTTATCCTATTCAGAGTGACCCCATGTACAACAGGCAAAACAGTATTGTTAGTACTTCTTTGCCAGTCATAGGGTTTTCAAAAACTGATTGTCTTTTTGGGAGTGGGTTGCTAGGGCCTTCTCCCAAGCCTACAGCTCCTGGTGTTCCCAGGCAGTCTCCCATCCAAGTACTAACCAGGCCTGACCCTTCTTAACTTCTGAGATCCGATGGGATCCGTCTCTAATGTAGTATGATCTCTTAAATTGATTATATCTGTAAAGATCCTATTTCTAAATAAGGTCACATTCACAGATGTTAGAGATTAGGACATGAGCATATCTTTTAGTGGGTCTTAATTCAACTATCCTTGCCAACCTTTATTTCCAGTGTTAGTGATGGGACTCCTATCTTAGCTCACAGCTCTGCATATCCAATCACAAAAAATTGCTAATTCAGCACCCCAAATATTTTTGAGTGTATCCAATTCTATCCATACTTTGTTATACTAGTTTAATTTAGACTTTCATTATTTTTAAAGTATTCTAAAAGAGCCTTCCAAAATATCACTCTTTTATATTGCCTTCAGCCATATATCAATTCTTTTGCCAAACTATATTAAAATTTTAGAAAAATCAAATTGGAATCATGTTAAAAATCTGCTATAAATTGTTTAAAGTCTCCTCTTTACCATCAGTTAAAAATACAAGCAAGCAGAGAAATAAATGATAAAAATAATTTAAAATAAAATTTAAATGTTTTCTGATATAATGATATAATGAAAAAAAAGTCTTTGAATTTAAGAAGACCTGCATCAATTCCAGTCCTCCTGTTATTTTTATTTATTTATATTTTGTAGTTCATGGAGGTTGAACCCAGGGCCTCATGCATCCTAGGCAAGCACGCTATTAATAAGTTACACCTCCAGCTGCAGCCATACCACTGTGGTGTCCAATCCCATCCGGTTTTGGATGCTAAACAGGGTCAGGTCTGGTTAGTTCTTGGATGGGAGACCACCTGAGAACACCAGGTGCTGTAAGCTTGGGAGAACGACCTGGCAACCCACTCCCAAAAATCAATCAGCGATTGAAAACCCTATAAATAGCAGAGAAACACGACAATAGTCTTTCACCTGTTGTACATAGCATCACTATGAGTGGGATACCGACTACCGCACCTAACAACCATAACCAATCCCTTTTTTATTTTTTATTTTTTTACTTTGAGGCAGAGTCTTTATAAGTTACACAGTCTGCCTCTTGCTTTAAACTCATAATCTTCCTGCCTCAGCCTCCTTAGTCCTGGGGAATATAGCCATGCCCCACAAAGCCAAGCTATTTATTTATTTATTGAAATGGTGCCTCACTGTGTTGCCCAGGTTAGTCTCAACCTCTTGAGCTTAAGTGAACCTCCCTCCTCCTCCTCCTCCTGAGTAACTTGGACTACAGGCGTGAGTAGCCATATTCAGCTCAACTCCACTTCTTGTGCACACTATACTTACTCTCTGTTTTCTCACTTGTTAAATGGAGCTAAAATCCTTCAATTGAATTATAGGATTTTTATGAAAAATAAGTGCTTAGTAGAATGGCTGGTGTATAGTGAACAGTCCAATATATAGAATTCTCATTTTCTACCTTTCCAGAGACTTTTCTGACCATACTTATCCTATACTTATATCATCTTTTTCAATGGTGTGCTGCTTTGGCAGAATGTCTTGCACTTACTGAAGAATGTTATCTATTCTCTTGCTTCTTGGCTTTTAGACTTTACTTGAAAAGCTGTTTAACTCTCCACTTTTAGCTGGTTAATTTCTTCACATATCTTTATTCCTGTTGGACATAGGAATCAGCTATGCTAGGAAGCTGGGTTTGACTTCTTAGTCTTCTTTCAAGTCTCTCCTTTGTGCTCACTCCTGTCCCAGCATTTATCAATGTCAAATGCAATTGTTCTCTGTTTCTGTCTGCTTTGATATGCTATCAGCTTTTGAGAGTGGGGGACCACATTTTAGCCTTTTCTCTGGTGCCAGCACCTAGCCTGATGCTTCACGTCTTAGCTGAAAGAAAAAATGAAAGATTGTTTGCTGAAAGTAGCTATTTATCTATTTGGAATGAAGATAAGTTTTTGTTACTAGAATGAAGTCCTTTGAAATCACAATATTATCTATTGAGGGATTTTTAGATTCTTTGGTTTGGTTTTTGTTTGTTGCACATTCTGTACTTAATTTTAAAGTGGATATTAACAATCCACAGTGAACACTAAATGTTCAATAAATACTTGTTAATTGGTGACTGAACAGACGGTCTCACTTAAAATAGCAAAAATTATCAGAAAATTTCACTCTGCCTTTAAACAGTAATCAGATATAATTCAAACCTAGAAGGATACATTGTTGTAGCAAAAAGAAAAGAAAAAGCCTAGAATAATGGAAAAAAACACTATATTTTTGACAATTGCAAGACTAGTTGGCTCCTAATTTCTGTCAGTGTGTAATTCTTTTAAATTTTTAAAAAAATTTTTAGTTTTTTCCCAATACTGGGGGTTGAACCCAGGGCCTCGTGCTTGCATGCTCTGCAATTGCTGGACCACTGGGCTGCACCCTCAGCCCATTTTTTTACTTTTTGTGACAGGGTCTCACTAAGTGAAGCAGACTGCCTCTGGTCTCGAACTTGTGATCCTCCTGCCTCCATCTCTGGAGCCACTGGGATTATAGGCATCTACCACAGCACCCGGCTTTATCAGTGTATAATTTCAGACCAGTTAACTTCAAGCCTCAGTTCACTCCTTTGAAAAATGATGACCTTGGATTATCATTTCTATGGTCTCTTCTTTGTCTTAAATATTTAGTTTTTTACATAAGCAAAGGCTATCTAGGAAATCCAAGATCCCATTACATTTTCTGTGAGAGAAGATGACATCTATACTCACTGTGTTGAAAATAAATCTTGCCCTGACAATTTGTAATAACAATATTCTGTGTCTTAATTAGAGCAAGAGTTCTCATCAGGAATGATGCAATGTTGAATATTTCCTTGTTATTCACACACTAACTTGATATGATAAACATATAACATGAGAGAGTCTTCTTGTTAAGAATTAAGTCAAAGTCGGCTCCATGGCACATGCCTGTAATCCCAGGGACTCAGAAGGCTGAGGCATAAGGTTAGCACGTTCCTGACCAGGGAGACTTTATCTCAGAAAACAGGAGTGGGAAGTGGGTGGGTGCAACTCAGTAGTAGAGCATTTGCTAGCATACTTGAGGTCCTGGGTTCTAACTCTTAGTACTGCATCATCATCATCATCATCATCATCATCATCATCAATGTTTCAGCACTGGAAGACATGTGGATGCAGTTAGTTAAATCCTCACTTTCTGAAGACAGAAGGACAAAGGCACAGTGGCTATGCCTGGCTGTTCAAAATAATGATAAAGTTACTTAAGGGCACCAAAGTATGAGAATCAAGTCTTCCTAAATATGTGTGCTCTTTCACTACACTAAGTTTTCCTGTCTTCAGAACACTATAATCCAACTGAGAAAATAGAAGAAACCAGAAACAAACTTTCACAAGTACCGCCTATTTATCCAGCTACAAGCATCTGGCCTGCATATTCTGACTTCACTTCTGCCACTGTGGGAGGACTCTCCAAGGTCCACCAGTCTAAACTTCACTTACCCAAGATAATTTTTCAGCTTTTCTGCTCTCTTCAAAAACATCATCAGCGTTCCACATTACAGATATCATTCTTATTTGCAGAGAAACATGCTGTTATTTTTCTCTTCTAAAAACATGTTTTTTGACTTCATTTTCTTTGCTCTCTCTCTCTCTCTCTCTCTCTCTCTCTCTCATTCTCTCTCTCTGATTCCTTTTACAGCAAAATGTCTTAAAACTGTTGTCTTCAAACTGTATTATCTTCAATGTCCACAGCATTCCAGAACAGGAACACTAGCTGGGAACCAAATGACCTGGCCTTTAGGGGGAAATTTAGGTGAAAATCATAGCACATTCTTTTTGCAATTCCACATGTACGCCCTGTAAAGACACAAGATGGCCTTCACCAGACACTGAATGTGGGCACCTTGGACTTGGAACTTGGTCTTCCAGTTGGACTTTCATCTTGGAATTTCACTTTCTAATACTGTGAGAAAATAAATTTCTGTTGTATATAAAGTATCTAATCTGTAGTTCTTTGCTACAGTACCAAAAATGGACTAAGACAAACATATCAAGAATATTTGACAGAGCCTAACACCTTTCTTTTTTGAAATACTTGTTTCACTTATATCTGTAGTACCTTATTCTCATGGTTTTCCTCCTACCTCAATGGACACTACTTCCTAGAGTATTCTGCTCTCTTCTGTTCATATTCACCAACTATGACTATCAATGTCCTACAGCTATTTCAATGTTTTATTTTTTATTTTCTAAATCCTTTTGTTTGCCCGGTGCAATGGTGCAGCCTGTAATCCCAGTGACTTGGGAGGCTGAGGCAGGGGGATCACAAGCTCAAGGCCAGAGGCAGCCTATGTAACTCAGGGAGAACATGTCTCAAGAAAAAACAAATAACTAAATAAATAGGGCTGGGAGTACAGCTTAGCAGTATTGCACCTGCAAAGTATTTACAAGGTCCTAGGTTCAACCCTCACTACCACACACAAAAGAAAATGAATACATAATATCCTCATTTACTTGATTTTCTCATCTAGTTTCATGGCTTAGTTGTTGTTGCTAGGTGCTATTTTTTTTTTTTTTTTCATTACTGGGGGTTGAACCCAGGGCCTTGTACCTACATGTTTTGCAAGTCTTGGACCACTGAGCTGCACCCCCAGCCCATTTTTTTTTTTTTTTTTTTTTTTTTTACTTTTTGAGACAAGGTCTCGCTAAATTATGCAGACTGACTCTGGTCTCGAACTTGTGATCCTCCAGCCACTGCCTCCCAGGCTGCTGGGATTACGGGTGTGCGCCACTGGGCCCTGCATTGTTGTTAGGTGCTATTGAATGGGGTTTGACTCATAGCAACACTATGTACAACAGAATGAAACACTCCGTGACTCTGTGCCAAGTAAATGATCTTTTTTAATGTTTAAACCCACTGTTGTAGACACTATGTCAATCTATCTAGCTGAGGGTCTTCCTTTTTTTCTTTGATCCACCATTCTCCAAACATGATGTCTTTCTGCAGGAATTAGTCCTTCCTGACAACATGTCCAAAATAGACCAGGGGCAAAATAATAATATCTATAACTCCTATGTATCTCTAGGCTCATACATGTCACTCTATACCTGACATCTCAACTTAAATATCTATTGTTTATTGTTATTAGATGTTACTGAGTTGGGTCTGACTCACACTGACCCTATGTACAAGAGAACAAAACACTCTCTGACACATGTCAGTACTTCCTGCTATTCACAAGGTTTTCTAAGGCTGAATGTTTCAGGATTGCTTTGGAAGTGGATTGCCAAATTCTTTTCCCATTTTTTTTGCAGTGTTGGGGATCAAATTCAGGGCCTCACAGAGTGCAGAACAGCACTCTACCAACTGAGCTAAACTCCAGCCCACTAAATATCTAGTAAAAATATACAAAATTGAAGTTCTTCTTCCCTCTATTCTGTATCTGTTCTATGTACATCATGTCCCATCTCAATTATGCATCATTACATTCTGCCAGTTACTTATGTGAAACTCTTGAAATTATCCTTATTCTCTACTTTTTTCGGATGCCTCATATTCCCTCAAGTTAATGCTTTGTTGACTCTTCATTAGAAATATATCCATAATATATGTATTTCCCACCACATTAGTTCCTGACAATGAGGTCTGAGTCACCTTCTTCCTTCACCTTAATAAATGCTCTAGTCTTCAAACTTGTTATTTGGTACAGTCGAGTGAGGTCCAACTCATAGGGACCCTCATAGGGTTTTCAATGGCTGATTGTTTGGGGATTGGACCATGGTTCCTCAGAGAGTGCAGAGCAGACTCTTTCACAGCTGGGCTAAACCCCAGCCCAGGTTTTTGTTTTTTGTTTTTGCACTGGGGGTTGAACCCAGGGTCTCGTGCTTGCATGCTTTGCAAGTGCTGGACTACTGAGCTGCAGGCCAGCCTTTTTTTTTTTTTTTTTTTTAACTTTTTGAGACAGGGGCTCACTAAACTATGCAGACTGCCTCTGGTCTCGAACTTGAGATCCTCCTGCCTCTGCCTCCAGAGTTGCTGGGATTACAGGAGTGTGCCACTTCTTCTGGCTCCCAGTCTTCAAACTAGCCTCCCTTATTTAATCCAGAAGTCTACCTGTAACTCTGAAGAAAGACCCTTATGTCAGATCTTGTGATACCTTTTTTCAAACCTATAGTGATTTCCCCTGTCATTTAAGATACCAGCCACTGTCCTTTCAATGATTTATTAATCTTAATCACCATTTTCATATCCCTATATCTTCTCTAATGTATTTTTAAATCTCTTCCTGTGCTCACTCAGGCCATCCGACCTAGTATTCTTGGAAGTAGGGTTTCAAACCCATGGAAAATTGAGATCCAGTTCAGGGTTGGTTTCAACATGTTACAATTTGGAGGGTTTGGATTTGGTTCGGGTTTGGGTTTAAATCCTGTTTGTAGATAGCATGGCTTCAAACCAAAGCAGTTCAAGTATTCTAAAACTGAATCTGAGATGAAGCTGAATCTTAATTCAGTGAAAAATTGAGTTTGGGTTTAGTTTTTAATGTTTTGTTTTTTTATCATTAGATATTTAATTTTTTCAAAAAATTGAAAAAATAATCTTTCTACATATAAGATTAAAATTTCATACTTGAACCCGAACCAAACACAAACCCTTTAAATTTTAATAGCATCCGAACCTGAACCCAGTGTTTTGTGGGTTTGAAGCCCTGCTTGCAACACCTCAAAACTTCTAGACATGTTCTTGACCAAGAGACTTTGTGATTGTATTCTTTCCCTCTAATTTGCCACGCCCAATCATTTTGAACTTATTATCACCCAAAGTAAAAATGGAATCACTGTCATTAGTACCCAGTGATGTGAAAAGAAAAAGAAAAAAGAACATACTTAACTTCCGGTATGTACAAAAAGCTAAAAGTGAAGCCCATCTTCTAAAACACTCCTCCCTGGAGTGTTTTCCTTCTGTTATCCCAATACCTTGCTCTGTCACCTGTCTAGTTGTTTACTCACAAATGGCCTTCTCATGGCTTCTTATGCCTTCTCTAACCATCTTATTAAAATTCTAGTTTCCCACAGAACTTCTATTTCCTTAGATGTTTTTCTATGTTATACTTACTACTTTCCAATATAAAATATCATTTACCAAATAGCATTATGTTTATTAATAACTTATAATATATAGTATCACTTGTTAATTTTTAATTTATCTGTTTCTTTATACTAAACTATTTCAAAATTTCTTTTTTCTTTTCTTTTCTTTTTTTTTTCAGTATTGGGGGTTGAACCCAGGGTCTTGAGCTTGCATGCTTTGCAAGTGCTGGACCACTGAGCTACACCCCCAGCCCCCTTTTACTTTTTTTGAGGCAGGGTGTCACTAAATTACACAGACTACTCTGGTCTTGAATTTGCAATCCTCCTGCCTCCACCTCCCCAGCTGCTGGGATTACAGGCATGTGCCACCATGCCCTGCTCAAAATTTCAAAATTTCTTGATGGTAGGTATCTGTCTTTCTCCTTGCTCTTGTGCCTTCATATTCTAGAATAGGGACTAATGCATAGTAGGCACTTGTGATAGGAAGAATTCTATAATGGCCCCTAAGATTCTCAATCCCTGATGTACATACATTCTGCCCTAGATATTCAATCAAACACTAATCTAGACACTGATGTGAAAGGACCTTGCAGATGTAATTAAAGTCACAAATGAATTGTAGATTAATACAAAGATTTTCTAAAAGGGTCTGACCTAATCACTTGGCTCTAGAATTCAGAGACAGATGATGTCGGAGAAATTTAAAGCTTGAGTGATTCGACATAAAGGGGTATGTCAGTTGTTGGTTTGGAGATGGTTGGGGACAGGTGACAAGCAATAAAAGCAGCTTCTAGGAACTGTGAGAGACCTTTGTCTGACAGCCAGGAGGGAAAAAATGTGGACCTCAATCCTATAGCATCAAGGACTGAATTCTAATAATCTTGAGGGAACTCTTAACAAGCAGCTACTTCCCCAGAGCCACCAGAGAAGTGAACCAAACCAACACTTTGATTTCAGCCTTGGAAACCCTAAAAA
This sequence comes from Pedetes capensis, assembly GCA_007922755.1. Lineage (NCBI taxonomy): Eukaryota > Metazoa > Chordata > Mammalia > Rodentia > Pedetidae > Pedetes > Pedetes capensis. Next base: position 50,698 of record VMDO01011069.1, on the reverse strand, counting down.
AAGAACCCAAGCACACCATGCTTAAAATTCTGCCTAGAGAAATGTGAGTTAAGAACCGGGCATTATTTTATGCTATTATGTTTTGGTAATTTGTTGAGTAGCAATAGAAGACTAATACAGCATTCAGTAAATGTGTATTTAGTTAATAATTTTATATTTTATTGCTATAATCTTTTAATATCATTGATATTTTTATCATGCAATGAATGCTGATTTATATTAAATTTAAAAATTAGCTTTTCTTTTCTAAAGCAAGTTTCCTTTGTTACTCATTAAGGCTTTTTTTTACCTTTACATCTTTGCACATCATTCATTATTTTAAATTATGTTTGCATTTTCATTAACTTTTCTGTTAGTCATCGATGTGTTTGAATCTTGATTTGTAACTTACAAAGATGGGCTTCAGTTTTAGCTTTTTGTACACACCAGAAGTTAAATATGTTCTTTTTCCTTTTCTTTTCACATCACTGGGTACTAATGACAGCGATTCCATTTTTACTTTGGGTGATAATAAGTTCAAAATGATTGAGCATGGCAAATTAGAGAGCTGTGCATAATAGGTTCTCACCTAGGACCTACTTTCCATGTTCACATCTATGCGGCACAGTCTCACTAACAGGCAAGTGTTACATTTTAATCACACTTTCTGACATAAGCTTTCTCCTCTTCTGTTGGAAAGCAAATTAGGTCTTTTTTCCATCTGCATACCCTATCATAAGGACTACTGGATGTTAACTTGATATGCAATAGCATAAAATTTGATGTGAAAATTGTCACTCTTTGATTATATTTTAGTTTTCATAAACTATGTGAAAACTTCTGATTTATTATGCACTATTAGAAACGTTTCATGTTATGGATTAATATAAATATCTGCTTATTTTATCAATTTTAATCATAAAAATATTCATGCTAGAAATGTCATCCAGAGACAGGAAGTGTACATTATATGTCTTAAATATGTTGATATTAATTTACTAATTGATACTATTCTCTTTTTCTTTCTTTTGTGGTACTTGAGAGTTGAACCCAGGACCTCAACATACTTTGCAAGTGCACTGTATGGCACTTGCCATGGCACTGTATGTGCACTGTATGGCACCACTGTATGGCACCCTTAGCACAGTTTTTATTTTATTTATTTTACTTTGAGACAGGTCTCACTGAGTCACTCAGACTGCCTCTGGCCTGGAACTTGCAGTGCTCTGCTCTCAGCCTCCAAAGCTGCTGAGATTAGGGGCATGCAGTACCTTGCCCTGTGATACTATTCTCTTATTCAGCTAATAACTAATATTTATAAGAAACTATTGTTTATAAATCACTTGGTTGGCTGCTTTTGAGAACAACATAAATACATTTTCTCTGAGCAGCTAATATTACTCAGTGGGAAAATTTTCCTTTTTTCACATTAAAAATGTAGTAGCACTGGAGAAAATGTCTATAAGGAGTCAACAAATTTTTCTCCTGAGGTGTGGTTAAAAATGAAAGTAGCAGAAGGTTCAATTCAAAGAATATTGTTTGCTTGATTGCTTGATAATGTGATGTAACCTGACTTGTGAATGGGATAAATGGGATAAAATATGGTGAAAAAAAGGGAAGGTCAGAGTTCTTACTCTGCACTGCAGTGTTTAGTTGTGTTAGGACTTGAATTATATGAATTTGCTTTATTCCTGACTTCACACAGTAGTGTGAAGTCAGGAATAAAGCACTTCATTTTCCTTGGAAGTCTACTTTTCCTCTTCTCTTTTATGTGTTCTTTTTCTTCCTTTTAAAGTAAAGCATTTCAATTCTTTCTGGAACAGGTGAAATCAAACACAGTCTTCACTCCTTCTAGTCAAGCAACTTTTAAAAAATTGGGTGAGTTATAATGCCAAATCTATTATACACAATAAACATTTCAAGCCATGCACCATGACACATGCACATGTAATCCCAGCCACTCAGGAGGCAAAGCAGGTGGATCCAAGTCTGAGGCTAGAGAAAACCTGAGCAACATTGTGAAACCCTGTTTCAAAAAAAAATTATAAAAGGGGCAGCTGGGCATGGTGCCACACACCTATAATCCCAGCAACTCCAGAGGCAGAGGCAGGAGGATCGCAAGTTCGAGACCAGAGGCAGTCTGTGTAATTTAGTGAGATCCTGTCTCAAAACGTAAAAAATGAACTGGGGGTGCAGCTCAATGGTCCAGCACTTGCAAAGAATGCAAGGGCAAGGCCCTGGGTTCAACCCCTGAGTACTGCAAAAATAAATAAATAAATAAATAAACAAATAAATAAATAAGTATAGGAGCAAGGGGTGCAAAATACTTTCCTAACATGCTTGAAGCTCTGGGTTCAATCTATCACTCCTGGGAAAAAAAAAGAAAGAAAACAGAAAAAGAAAAGAAAGAAAAAGAAAAAGAAAAAAAGAAAGAAAAAAGAAAAAAATTACCCTGAGTAAACCTTTGGGTAGTGGCACTCTTCAAGTCTAAGTTTCTGATTGTAAAATAAAAAGATTAGAAATAATGTTGGGTCTTAGTGCATTCTCAAATTCTTGACTCTGTTAACCAATTTATTCTTTTATTTAGTATGGTGAAAACGTTAACTTCCTTAATTCCTTCTTTATAGCCTGAAGTTCTTCAAATCAATGTGCATTTGTTACAATGTCCTTACTAAAGAAATAAAAATAAAAGTGCCACAATTCTGAAAAAGGATAAAACCTGAGTTGCCTTTGTGACTATGCTAAGTGCTGTCCTGGATATGCCTACCACCAATAAAATAATAATAAAAATATTCTCTGGAAGTTCAAAGCCCTAAAATCATGCCTACAAAACTAGGACAGTCTAGCAGAATTTATAGGAAGCAGAGATTGCATGAAGTTAGAGAGTAGATACCAAGAAAATTTTATTAGTCTCTTGGGCTAAACAATCTCACGATAAAAACAAGGTTTAGACCAGGGAGACATGCAGGATAAAGGTGACTTTTTAGCAGAGAGAGTAGCATAGAGATATTTGGGGAGCTATGCAAGCCCGAATCAATACAAGGACATATTCTAATCTTTTTTTCTTGTGAAGAAGGTGAAAAACTGCTTAGATTCTCCTTGCTAGGCAAAAGTCAGAAATGCCTAGAGTGCTCTCCTGTGGGTTTTGGTGCATCAATTGCCTCAGAAGCTGTATTTATAGTGAATGAATAATACTATCATTTAAAGGTTTTTTAAAAAATCATTGTTAACAAGAGAAACAATGTCTACATTCAAAAGAAACAATGTCTTTTCCATGGAAAGCACTGCAAGGATTAGGTCATTTTATTTAAAAAGACAACAGCCTTCAATATGCTTCCCAGAATGTCCAGCTGCAGTATTTGGGAAAAATAAGAGACGGGATCTTTAAGAGCCTATTTTGAGAATATTACCAAAGCAAGAGGGGTCCTTGAATTAGGAATTTGAATAAAACTCATTTTATATAATTAGTATATTTGAAACTCTACTGAAATGCCATTTCATCTCAGGAGGATTTCCTAGCAATGCCCTTATTTCACCTATAACTCCTGGTAGAAACTATCATCCTCCAAATCCGATTCTATCCAGATCTTCTATTAGCACTGAATTCTCAGAAGTGCAATTGTTTTTCTATGTCACATCCCTCATATGATTATATACTGTTTAAGAGGAAGTGGTCAGAACATATTTATATTGCTGTCTTTATTGCCTGAGTCTTATGCTAGTAATATTAAAGGTCCTTAGTAGTTAATGGGTTATGAATACAAACAAGTTGTCACCCAAACTGTGAGACTTAGCACAATTTATATATGAGTTTAGTCTCATAGGATTTTCTACCTGATCTATTTAAATAAATATTTGCTTGGTTATGGGTAAAATTCTAATAACTTCCCCAAACTGTGAATGCTTATCAAAACTCCATAGGTTCTTTCAAAAATTCATTGATCACCTAATAGATTTGTCACAAATCTATAATCCACTTTAATCTTTTTTTCATTGCTTAGTACACATACAGATAGCAATGTAAATCTTAAAAGCTGAACTTATTATGGACCTTGGAAATGCTTATTTCTTATTTCATGCTTTAACTTTGCCCCTTGGTGCACTTAAAGAAGTAACAAGCACATTTTTAGAACATCTAGAGAAAAAACATAACATTTAAAAATTTAATACTAATTATAATAAACACTTTATATTTTAGATAATATTATTTTAAGGTCTATCAACTGGTGGGAAGTTAATTTTCTTCTCTAAAATGACTGGCACACTTTCAGGTGTGAAAGGGTATTGATGTTTAGAAAACGAAAAATATCAGAACTTAAAGCCGGGCAATTAGTCTATGTGAATTTCCAGCTAGGGTTACATGAAAGGTTAGCTATGCATTAATGTGTCTTGACAGTTATTCCTGGAAGCTCTGTGAATATTTAACTCTCATGAAATTTTTATTTATGGTGAATTGTATTGATCATTAAAGCCAAGAAGAAAAATCCTGATAAAAACCAGAAATAGTAATAGAATAAGAATAAATTGCTAATGACATTCAGCACATTGGGAGCAGAAAGTCATATCTGCAGATCATTGTTTTATCACAGAACAATGAAGGAAGAGGTATGACTCTTTAAGACTCGGTATCTGTAAAATTAAAGATGGACAGCTTGTAGGGTTGTTGTAAACATTAGATGAAAAACATATAAACAATTCTCAATAAATGTTGGATATTATTACTTTACCTCCTTGCTTTTCTTTTTCCCCTGTGTTCCTTCTACTTTACCAGTTCTGATTCTTATTTCCTTTTCTTATTATCTTTTAATTTTTCCTGCTTCCTTCAGTTTGATAGTGATCCTGTTATTTACTGCTGCTATCCTTCAAAGGCCTGCAGCCATAGCCCTGTGGCATCCGATCCCGTCAGATCTCGGAAACTAAGCAGGGTCGGGCCTAGTTAGTACTTGGATGGGAGACGCCTGGGAGCACCAGGTGCTGTAGGCTTGGGAGAAGGACCTGACAACCCCCTCCCAAAAATCAATCTGCCATTGAAAACCCTATGAACAGCAGAGAAGAACTGACAACAGTGTTTCACCTGTTGTATACAGGGTCGCTATGAGTCGGATACCAGCTAGACGGCACCTAACAACAACAACAACATCCTTCAAAACTATAATCAAGGTTAAACACTTACTCCAAATAAGATACAAAGTTAAAAAAGAGACATACACTTGTATTTATTTTACCATCACTTTAATTTGGGAGAAGGACCAGGCAACCCACTCCCAAAAATCAATCTGCCATTGAAAACCCTGTGAACAGCAGAGAAGTATTGACAATAGTGTTTCACCTGTCCTATGTAGGGTCGCTATGAGTCGGTTACTGACTCCATGGCACCTAACAACAACAACTTTAATTAGAAAGAGCCTATATGTTTTTCTTTCTCTCTTTTATTTTTCTCTCTTTCTCTCTTTCCATGGCGCTCCTCTTCTCCACCACCTTTGACTGGGAAACAAGATGGATATGTAAACATAGAAATTTAAAACTAATGAGGATTCTATATCTCAGTACCTTGATTAATGCTGCAATGAACATCAAGGAATGAGTGGATAATGAAAATGTGTTATATACACAATGTAATTCTATTCAACAGCCACATCTTTCACCCTAGAAAGAAAATCCTATAATTTGTGACAAAATATATGAATCTGGAGAACATTATGTTAAGAGAAATAAGCCAGATTCAGAAAGACAAATATTGCATAATCTCAAATTTAAAATATTTGAGTTAATACAAGTAGAGAGATTGGTGATTATAGGGTGCTGAGGCGGTTTTGATTGGAAGTTGCTAGGGAGATATTAATCAAAGAATATAAAATATCAGTTGGGAGGTATAAGCTCAAGAAATTTATTGTTCAACATGCTGATCATGGTTAATAAAATCTATTACATTCTTGAAAATTGTTAAGAGGGTAGATTTTTAGCAAAATGCTTACTATGTGAATGTATATGCTAATTAGCTCAACTAAACCATTCCACAATGTATATATATTTTAAAAATGTATAAAATCAAGACACATAATTTTTATTCTCAATTATGTAAATTTTTGAAATATATGAAAACACTAAATGAAGGAACAAAAATGTATAGTGCATCAGAAAATGAAAAATCTCTCTACTTTTGATTGAAAGTTGTGTTGAAATAAAGCTTTGGGTAACTTCAGAGTTGCTGTCAAATTTTACATGCTTATATTTAAAAAATAAGCCCAAACCATTACTTTGAAGAGATAGGTTCATTAAAAAAAAATAAAAAGAATTCATAGACTAAAAGTCGTAAAAATGAAGAATGTCTCAGTTTGATGGCAGTGGTTTAACCAATCTGAATTTTAACGTTGGTATTTTACTCTTTTTCATCTTAGTCTTCAGCCTCTTCTAGGGTGCTTCATATCCTACTTAGAAAATGATGGTCATGTCTAATGCACAGAGGCATTTATTCTGCTTTTCCGAAGTTGTGCAACTAGTTCATGGCTAGTTGGCCCAGAAAGATGTTTCTAAGTTGCATCCTTCTTCTCTTTTCCATATTTCACAAATTATGTTTGCTAATATTTCCAGCAGGATGGAAACTATAAGAGGTGAATTAAAGCCTCAAGGCTGTGGTTATGGTAAAGTTATAGAACCATTGTGCCAACTGAATCTAAAATATTTTATCAAACTTCCAGTAGCTTGTTCTGAGGAAACTTCAGTGAGAGAATGACACTAATAAGATACTCTACACTTTCAAGTCTTTGAGATAGATCATTTTTTCTAAGTATACTTTGACATTTGTTACTGAAAAGTTGAAAGTAAAAATTATATGATGTAATTACAAATATATCTTGGGAAAATTCTTTGGAAATCTTATCTAAACTCATCATAGAAAATTTTCCTTTGACATAGGATGTCAACTTCTCTAATCACTATAATGTGGGTTGTTGGGGTCCGCTCTGGCCCAGCAAAAGACCATGGAGCTTCACCACAACACCAGTATGTTCGGGGACCCTTGGGGTGGGCAAGAGCTGGTCGGTGGCACCAAGAAAGACCTCGGGAGCCTTCTTATGTAAAAGAAACAGGAACTTTGTTAAGCTGCTCCTTTGCAGGAGAGTCTAATACTTTCTACCCAACAACCCAGGTTACTGCTGCTATGATGGAATAACAGGTCTGTATCAGAGTAACAAACAGCTCTGATGTCCACATTGGCTACACCAAAGGTCCAGTGATGTTGCCTCTCGCCAGTCGTCTTCTTGTCTCACCTCCTTCCTGGCATGGGGAGATTGAGAGCTCTCCTTGGCTTGTTTGATGTCTTCTTTCTTGACCTTGTAGTCTTACCTCTCAGTGGCTTGATTGAAGGTCCAGATGATCAAAATGGTGAAGTCAGGTGTAGGATGTAACAACCAAAGTCAAGGTGGTTAGGAAGAAAGAATAGGCACTTGGGGTAGTCGGTAGTGTACTTACATACACCATAGGTGGGGGTGTGGACAAGAGTGCAACCAATCAGAGACCAGCTCATGCCAGGAGGAACAGCTTTCCATGTGAGGGCTTAGAAAGTGCACTTAAGATTGGGGATAGGGGGTTAGGTGCAGGCTGGACCAATCACTGAGCTCTCCTTAATAAATAAATGGATAGCCCTGGGCTGCCAATCAGGCTGGAAAAGGCCACATCAGAGGCTGTTTGAGAGCCATCTTAAATCACTTGATGGGAGAGGTAATAGGTTACCCAGAGACCACAGGTGAAAAGTGAACTGAGACTTAGGTAGATTAGCTCCTAGGGAATCAAATAGGTCCCGGTCTAGTTTCCTGGGTTAAGGGTAACCAAATGTGGCAGAAACAGCACAGAATCTGGGGAGGGCTCAGCCCTCAGCCCAGACGGAATGGGCCTGTGCCCTGGCACCCTCCCAGTCCACCTCAGGGGTGTCCAGATAATTCCCTACAGTAGGTGGCTGATGATAGTCTACTATCTTTCTACTTTCTAGAGAAAAATGCTTGTTGTTTAACCTTTTCAACACCAACACTATGAAGGAAATAGAAAAATGAGAACTTAAAATATAATAAACAAATATTACTAAATGATGTCATTGTCAGGTTTGATTGACTCAGGTTCAACTCATGGCAATCTTGTATAAAACAGACAAAACACTCCCCGACACTGCCATGTCTGACACTATGTCAGAGCTTCTCTGCTATTCATAGAGTTTTCAATGGCATATTGTTTTGGGAGTGGGTTGCTAGGTCCTTCTCCCTAGCCTGCAGTACCTCCTATTCCCAGGCAGTCTCTCATTCAAGCACTAACCAGGCTGACCCTGCTTAGCTTCTGAAATCAGGCAGAACTCAATGTTGGGGTGCTGTGGCTGCAGACACTAAATGATACACTTACTTATGCTTACTTATTAGTTGTTTTGGAGAATTAGAGATGGTGAAGGAAAATAGTGAGTTCCTTTAGAGGAGGATGTAGTTAACCTTTGAAATGCTAACTTTGTGAAAGTCTGCATATCAAAGCAATACTGGACATAATCTGTGGTTTGGGTATGAAGTCACCTCAACAGGCTCATGTGTTGAAGGCTTACTTCCAAAGGTAGCAATGTTCATAGTGCGGGCATTGGGGAAGTGACTAGATCATGAGGGCTCTGACTTCACCAGTGAATTAATCCATCAATGGATTCATAATTTGATGTCAGTCTTGGGAGGAGGTAAATCATATGGAGGTAGGGCTTGATCGGAAGAAGTAGGTCACTGGAAGCATGGCTTTGGGGCTAATATTGTCTTTAGCCCCTTCTTCTTTCTCTTTTCCTCCTGTCCTCTGTGAAGTGAGCCTCTTTGTTCTACCACATACTCCCTGCCATGATGCTCTGCCTCACCACTCACAGGCAGGAAAGAAATAGAGCTAAATGGCCATGTGCTGAAACCTCTGAGACCATGAGATAAAATAAATCTTTCCTCCCTTATTATATTATTATATTAATCTGTCATTGCTGTAGCAGAAAACTCAACCCAAAGAAGAGGTTATTGGGAGCTCACAGGGAATAGGTCCATAATGATGGCAGGGCATCAGATGACCTCACAGCAAGAACAGAAAAGGAGAAAGGAGCCATAGGTCTGGGACACATTATTTAATGTGTTCCCCTATATGGCTTGTATGATTGTTTTGTATAAAAGTATTAATTTTTAAATGGTTCAAAACCTATGAACAAACTTGCATTCTCAGTAATGTTTTAAGCAGTTGTTGTTGTTGTTGTTAGGTGCCATTGAGTCAGTATCCGACTCATAGCGACCCTCATAGGGTTTTTGTTTTCTGTGTTTTGTGAGACTAATAATCCATTTGGCTTACAGGTCTGTTTTTCCTTTCATTGTGTTTTGTTATTAAATAGTGAATAAACTTATAATTCAATCGATGTTGCATGTATTCATATCCTGAGGTCTTCTCTTTTTGTGTCAAAGCAAATTTCTGATCTTCAGTAATGGTCTCAGCTACAATCCTTCTTTCTGTGTTTTCTTACAAAAAGAGAGAGCAAGAATAAACTATAGTGTTAGGAACTGCAGCACTTAGAATAACAAAGATAGGCATTGAAAGCCTTGCCTGGACTGACATCAATAGCAAAAACAAAGCATTATTTATGAAGCCTGTCTGGCTACAATTTTCCAATGGTAATTTCTATTCCCTGACTCATTCTTCTTTTAGTATACACATTTAATGAAAGTATTATGGAACAAAACTCAAAAGCAATCTGATGCCAAAGCCCACTTAAGTATTGCTTAGCATGATGAAAAATAAGAAAAATTACTGTGCCTTAGATATTAATGAGACTAACCATGGCTTCAGAGTAGCTATGAGTATAGAATTTGGTACAAGAGGGAAAGAAAGCAGCAATCTTTGTCTTTGTACAACAAAGGAAACCACACCCTTATCTAATTGCCAGGCTAACCCTTCCCTCATTTTCAGTAAGCCTGTAGTGTTTGTTCTCAGAAGCTGTTTCCCTGTGGAAATTACCATGATGGACCAGACAGCTGAGGTAATGATGTAACCAGGGTTACTGAACACTTCACTGCTTACATTAGCAAGACGATTATTTAGTTAATCAATCCACAAGTACTTTCTCAGTTACTACTAAATGCAAGACACATTGGCAAAACAGACACTACAATCAAATGAGATGATGCTAATGATAGCATGCGGTTAACTGTAAATCCTGCTAAAATGTGAGTTATGATTATTTAAAATGTTTCAATGCAGTGACCCCCAAGTGGCAAGATAGTGCTTTTACCTATTCTGTTGGAAATGTTCAAAGACTTCTGGTTAGAAGGACATGATTGAACCAAAATGCTAATGTGAGTAAGAGAGATGGTGACAGCAGAGGAATCATTTTTGTTTTAAAATTGGTTTATATTAGGCTATGTGGTACCAAAGTAGCATCTGATCCCATCAGATCTTGGAAGGTAAGTAGGGTTGGGCCTGGTTAGTACTTGGGTGGGAGACTACCTGGGAACACCAGGTGCTGTAGGCTTGGGGGAAGGCCCAGTGGTTGAAAGAAAGCCAGTCAAAGTCCTAGAAATGTACCAGCAAGATTCCATAACGCTCATAGGTAGCGAAATATTGAATCTTTTCACCAAATAAATAGACTGGCATGTGGAGAGACTATTGCATCTGTAGATGCCCAATATTCCACTCCAATCTGATTTATTAAATGGTATTCTAAATTAAAGGTATGTTCCTTCTATGCAATAGATGCTTTAAGGCCAGCATGTTATCACATTTACTTTTGATTGTAAATACACAGCATGACACATGATTGGTACTTTTATACATAGTGACATAGAGAAATGACTTTTGTACATTTCTCTGATTATGAAAGGAAGCTCTACTTTAGCTGTTTTATTTTCCTACCTTGAGCTCTAATCCTCCCCTCACTTTTATTTTCTATTTATTTGTCATTTTCTGAGCAGCTTATATTATTCATCATTTCTCATCTAAAAATAGGGCCTGAACTCAAGGCAGCATTTTTAGGAAATATCACTAATCCCAGCTACTTATTAAGTGGGCTTTGAATGCTCATAATTCAAAAGTATCTCTTTGATTTGTCAAGTTTAGTGTTGCTGGATGGCTATGCAGAAAACCACTTTCTTTTCTTTTTTCAATTGCTGCTTTGCACAAAATCAGAAGCAGTAATATCAGAACATAGGCAACCAATAGCTCCCAACCCAGATGGCTCTGGTGCTGCATTCACACTCTTAAGTGAAGGAGGGTGAAACTTTGCAAACCATTATAATATCCTTCCAATCTGCACATTGCCATTTTGATGCTAATGTAGTATTCTTAAAGAATACTCTCCAAACAGCAAGTTGCTAAACAGATGCATTCTCCTGACATTCCCCTTCAATTCATAGGGAGTTTTGGATTTAAAGACACATAAAACAATCTCCTTGCAATGAAGGCAGTTTCTTCTACATTCACCAGTTAGAAAGCATACTTCTAAGGGAAAGTTAAGGTTTTGATTTTGCATTTAGTTTTCATCTTCTTTATAATATTTCTAATCTAATAATCAAAACACTATGTAATTTAGTGCTTTATTATTAAATTATGGAGGCCTAGAGTCTAATTAATAAATACCCTATGAATTCTGAAGCGATTTAACATATTATACACCAAAACAGATAGGGATTGAGATTTGGTCTATTAAAACAGCCTTGCAAAACCCAATAATCCATCTGTCCAGAGATCATTTGGTGAACATTTTATAACAACTCCTTAAAATCCCAAATAGCTTTGGTTTAAGGGAGATTTCCTTATGATAAACAGTAGTTACTCAGCATTTCTCTCAAAGCATCCTTCTTGTTTGGAAAATTTTTAATAAAGAAAGGTGAATACTAGATACCAGGAGAAGAAAACCACAAGGCAAGAGAAGGGTCAGTGTTACTAACCTGCAGAAGTGGAGAAAATAAAGTTTAAAAAGAAATGGACTTTTCCAGGGCACTGCTATTTAAAAATAGCAGAATTCTTCCATACTTCTATGAAAGAAAAAACAGTGTTTTCAGTCAGAACCAAAATGCTAATGTGAGTAAGAGAGATGGTGACAGCAGAGGAATCATTTTTGTTTTAAAATTGGTTTATATTAGGCTAAGTGGTACCAAAGTAGCATCTGATCCCATCAGATCTTGGAAGGTAAGTAGGGTTGGGCCTGGTTAGTACTTGGGTGGGAGACCACCTGGGAACACCAGCTGCTGTAGGCTTGGGGGAAGGCCCAGCAACCCACTCCCAACAACCAGCCATTGAAAACCCTGAATGAATAGCAGAGAAGCACTGACAATAATTGTATTTCTATTGTATGTAGGGTCTCTATGAGTTGGATACCTACTGGAGGACACCTAACAACAACAACAGCAAAGTGGTACATAACAAAATAGCACTAAAATTAAAAATTTGCATAAGAGAAGCATCAACAAAGACATTTTCTCTTTATCAGCTAAAAGTCAAATACACAGTCTTAGGGCTTATAGGCCAAAACAAAGTGTTAGGAACTCAGGCAGGCTAGCATTCTATGGTATGACCTGACCCTGAGATAAAAAATGATTATACCTGGATTTGAAGCAGCAGGGTACAAGGCACAGAAAAAGCAAGCATGTGAGTGTTTGCTTTCAATCTCATGGTAATGGTTGCTGGATAACATTTTGCTTTCCCTATGATTCCTTGTCCATACCATAGTACATGGGTATATCTAGCTGCGATGGAGTTGTGGGAATGTGGTCTTCATAGTAAACAATGATACTATCTCTATGCAAAAGCAAGAGAATAGATAATGGAGGAGGAGCAGTATCTATCATGGATGAGGATAGAAAGTTAAAGAGAGAAACTTGAAGGATAAAGTTATAGATATATCTACTGAAATGTTATCAACTACTCATAAAGATTTTTAAATATATAGTTGAATAGGAGGGCTGCAATGATTAAATTCAATACTTCATATTTTTGCTGCAATATTAAAATTGATGGTTAAAGTAAGATTACCAATGTTAAAATAGAGGGAAAATATCCTAAGGAAATACTTTGGAGATGAGTTAAATACAGTCATGTGTATGTTCCAATATTAAACTATTGCAAATTTTGAAATGCTAATGAATAAAATAAATTATAAAGAACTAAGTTTAAAAAGTCTTGAATAGGTTTGAGCTCCTCAAACAAAGGTCGACAGTTTAAATCACTGGTGTTTACTTGAAGCCTTTCATACAGAAGACACACAAAAATACTTTCTGCCTTGAATTTAGAGTAATCCTAATTTAACCCACTGTCACGTTAAACATAATTCTTTCCTTCCACATTTTTATGATCTTTAAAGGATTAACCCATCAAAATTATTACAATTATATTCATTTGTAACAGAATACATAAATACGTATACATTTCAATTTTAAGGATCTGTGTGCGACTGTGTTTAAAATGTAGTCAAAGATAAATGTTACCTATTATTTATATTTAAAAGTTGTTACATTATATGCACAGCTAATTTTGAATCTCTAATTTTTGTGGATTTAAATATGTAGACTTCATCATATTTTGATTATGGAATACATCTTTGAATGCTTTTGAACTTAACTACCTGAATGGCAGCTTTTTCTCACAGACATTATTTCATTTCTCCATATTTCTAAATGTCATAAGTTATTACCTTTAAATAATCAGGAAAATGATTTCATTAAAATGACAGGCGAGTTACAATTCTAAGAACTTGTTCAATTTAAAAGGTTGTTGGAAAGATATTAAAATTCTGAGATAATTCTGCATTAACACTATACTTATTTTTGACAGCTTTTCAGTAACATGATGTTGCAACAAAATTCATATAAATTACATCCCAATGTTGCTTTAAAAAGTTTTGAGCCCAACTATTGACATGATATATTTCTATAAATTGCTAGAATATTGATAAGGAATTGCAGGTGAGCTATAGGAAACTATGATAGAAGTGCAAAATAAGTGCTCTATTACATTCATTTATCTGTTAATACAATCATACCTCAGTTTTCTAGTATCTTTTAATGCTTTTACTATTTGATGACTTGCACATGGAGAATGATACACTATTGTTAGATTCATTATTCACCATTTTAATTCACTTGTAGAAGAATGTCTTTTTCTTATGTTATTTATAATTTCACAGCATCTTTGAGACTTCTAGTCCATGATTTTCACACTTTCTCTCAATCCCCTCACCTTCACTGCCCTCTTTCTCCTACTGACATTTCCTGTCCATAAAAATCATACTCTTGTAAAAGACTTCTGCTTTCCACTTTCTTTATGGTTACAGCCATGAACAAACCAGTCCTAAAACCCACCACTGGGGAGGTTGGTCATCTCCTAAATAATGCTAACATTTTCTTCCATTTATTCTCTACCATTACCACCAAAATCTATTTCTAGAAGATCTATACTACTCTCCAGTTTTTGCTGTCCACTCCCACACTGTTTAAACCTTGACTAACTTTCACAGAAATCTTTGAAAATGAAAATGATTTTCCATAATTCTTATTCTTAAGGTGCTTTAATGGGTTTCAGTTAGCCCCCAAATGCCTTAAGGATACCTTCAGTCCTTTAAAATATTCAGCCATTCTCTGCTTCTCATTCTCACCTAGGACTATCTTTTCCATTATCATCCAAGCCTTGATTGCCTATCCCTACCACAAACACCCCAACCATCTTCTCACCTCTGGCTTTATTTTGCAGCTAGGCTAGGCTGCCTGGAAGTCTATTTTTCTTCCCTCATGTCCAAATGTAGTGCAGATTTTTCATTGTGATCTCAAAGCATTTTGTTTTTTTCTATTAATCACTTCTCAAAATGTGTAACTGCATTTTTTCCCACTGCTTTTGCTTAGTTTCTTCCACTGGATTCTATTTTCTAGGCAGCAGGAACATCACTATAAGCCCAGGGCATAGCACAGTGCCTATAACTTAAATTTGGGATCCTAAGTATTGGTTGATTTTGTGATATCTTTTATGATGATGAATGCAACCCTGTTTCTCTTTAATTTGTCATTGCCAGTACAGTAGACCATATGATTGGCTGATTCAAAATGGCCCACACCAGTCCTTTTTAGCTCACTGGTTATGTGCTCCATTTCCCTTTTGATGATTTCTAATTTTCCTAGATCCATGCTCCATAGTTTCCATGTTCCAATTATCCATGTTGCTCCTCCTCTTTTTGAGCCATGCCATTTCAGCAAGTGGAGGTCCCTGGAGCTTTACTCCATTTATTATGAAATCTGGACATTGAAAAAGGGAGACTGGAGAAGAATTGATGCTTTTGAATTATGGTGCTGGAGATGAATATTGAACATAACATGGACTGCCAAAAGAACCAACAGATCCATCCTAGAAAAAAGTGCAAGCAGAATCCTCCTTGGAATTAAGAATGGCTGGACTGCATCTGGGCTGGGATTTAGCTCAGTTGGTAGAGCACTGCCCTGTAGTCTGTGAGGTCCCGCACCGCAAAAACGGGAGAAGGACCTGGCAATCCACTCCCAAGGCAATCCAGAAACAGTTAGCCATTGAAAACCCTATGAGGGTCGCTATGAGTTGGATACTGACTCAATGGCACCTAACAACAACAACAACATGACTGCTTCTGGGGCTGGAGTTTAGCTCGGCTAGTAGAGTGCTGCTTTGCACTCTGTGAGGATCCAGGTTTGAGTCCCAGTACCACAAAAACAGGAGAAGGATGTGGCAATCCTCTCCCAAAGCAATCTTGAAACAAACAAACAAACAAACAAACAAAAAACAGCCAATGAAAATACTGTGAAGGTCACTGTGCTTTGGACCTCATTCGACAGCACCTAACAACAACAACAGATTGTGTCTTAGGTATTTTGAACATGTTGTCAGGAGGAACTAATCTCTGGAGAAAGACATCATGTTTGGGAGAGTGGTAGGTCACCAACAACAAAAAGGAAAACCCTCAACTACAGGGATTGACACAGTTTTGCAACAACGGGTTTAAACATAAATAAAATCATGTGCCTGTCACAGAATCGGACAGTTTTTTTTTTTTCTGTTGTACAAAGGGTTGCTATGAGTCAGACCTGACTTGATGGTACCTAACAACAATAAGCAATTATAAGTATATAAACATATAATAATGGAAAAAAATTTAATATTAATGCAGTACCATGTGAAATTTTCAATGCATGGGTACATTGCATAATGTTTATATCAGGTTAAGCCTATCTATCTCCTCAAACATTAGTCATTTCTTTATGGTGAAAACAGGAAAAGTCCTTTGTTTTAGCTTTTTCAAAATACACAAAATATTATCATCATCTACATTTACCTTACTGTGCAATAGCACACCAGAATGTTTTTCCCCTTAACTACAGCTTTTTCCCATATGTCGGACAGTTTCTCATGCTGTGGAGGTTTGCATGTTGCTGTGATGCTGAAAATTATGCCACTGGTATTTCAGCTACCAAGAGGGCTACCCATGGTGGACAGGTTTCAGCTGAACATATAGACTAACACAGACTAGGGAGTAGGACCCATCAGCCCACTCGCAAAACAATTCACCACTGAAAACTACAAATAGCAGAGAAGCACTGCCAATAGTGCAGGAACATAAGCCCCTCAGGATGGAAGGCATTTAAAAGATGACAGGGGAAAAGTTGCCTCCATGAAGTGGAGTCAACCTTAATGTTGGGGATAGAGTGGAATCCCTGGGACCTCCAATTGCTGATGTGGCATGACTCAAAATAAGGAGAAACACAGGGACTACAACAATAGATCAAACATAAAAAAAGATCATATACATGGCAGTGTCAGGGAGTGTTTTCTTCTGCTGTCCGTGGGGTTGCTATGATTAGAACCTGACTCAATGGCACACCAAACAAGAACAATGACAATTATAGCTTTGTGTCCATTAATCAATCATTCCCCATTATGCCCTCTCCTATTCTATCTTTAAGCTCTGGTGACCAACTTTTGACACTCAAATTCTATGAATTCAACTTTTTTAGATCCCACTTATGAGTGAAATCATGTGGAAATTGTTCAGGAGTAAGTTGTTTAGTTTCCATATATTTACATAGCTTCCAAAGTTTTGCTTGTTTTTGATGTCCAGTTTTACTTCCTTGTGGACAGGAAAGACACTTAATTGGATTTCAGTTGTTAAAACATTATTGAGATTTGTTTTGTGGACCACCAAGTGGTCTATCCTGAAGAATCTTTCTTCTGCTGTTGAGAAGAGTGTGTATTCTGTGGTTGTTGGATGAAATGTTCTGTAGATTTCTTTTAGGTCCATTTGATCTAGTGTATAATTTAACCCTCACATTTCTTTGTTGATATTTTTTCTGAATGAACTTCCCATTGCTGAAATTGAGGTTTTAAATTCCATTGCTATTACTTGAAGTTTATCTTTTTCCTTTAACATCTATTGATATTTGCTTTATATATTTCATTGCTACAATACGGGGTATATTTGGGAGAAGGACCTGGCAAACCACCCCCTTCCCCTCCAAAAAAAAGTTACCCATTGATAACCCTATGAATAGCAGAGATGCACTGGCAATAGTGTTTCACTTGTTGTGCATAGAGTCACTATGAGTCAGTCACTGACTCGATGGCAACTAACAACAACTGGGTATATATAGACATAGAATTATGGTTTATACTTGGTGAATTGACCCCTTTACCACTATACAATAACCTTCCTTGTTTCTTTATGTTCCTTATGATTTAAGGTCTATTTCATCTGATCTAAGCACGGCCATTTCTACTTTCCTTTGGATTCCACTTGCATGGAATATCTTACTCCATCTCTTCATTGTCAGAAAATATGTGTCCTTAGAGATGATATATGTTTCTTGTAAGCAATGTATAGCTGAGTCTTAAACTTTTATACATTCAGTTACTCTGTGTATTTTAACTGGATAATTTAATTCAGTTACATTTAAGTAATTATTGACAGTGTGGTGTTACTACTGCCAATTTGTCACTTGTTTTACTTTAGTTCCTTTCTTTATCTCTCTCTTTTACAATTTTCCTTTGTGATTAAGTGGTTATTAGTATCTTTTGATTCCTTCCTTTTTTCTTTGTGTGTCTATGATAGACTATTTTTTATTATTTATTTTATTTTATTATTATTTTTTAATTTTTAATTTTTTATTTTTTTGTGGTACTGGGGGTTGGACCCAGGGCCTCGGGGTTGCATGTTCTGTGAGTGCTGGACCACTGAGCTGCACCCCCAGCTCATTTTTTTACTTTTTGGAGACAGGGTCTCACTAAGTTACACAGGTTGCCTCTGGTCTCCAACTTGCGATCCTCCTGCCTCCGCCTCCCGAGTCGCTAGGACTACAGGCATGTGCCACCATGCCCGGCTCTTTAGACTATTTTTTAATGGTTACTATGAGGCTTACAAAAACATCATTTGATGTAATAAGCTATTTTGAAATGGTAGAAAATTAATATTGATAGGAAAAAAAACAAAAAGAAAAGAGAAACACTAATAAAATACTACAGACTGGAAGTCCATTTCTCCTCACACTTTGAATTTTTGATGTCTCATTTTATATATTTTAGCTTTTGGTGGTCTGGAAATGTCTTTGTCTCTTATTCATAATCTAATGGAAAATTTTTCTGGGTATAGTATTCTTGGTTCCTGATTTTTGTTTTTCTTTCAGCACAGTGACACTTTCATGCCGCTCACTCCCGAAATGTGGTTAATTCAACAAGAAGAAATGACAATTCTAAATATATATGCCCCCAGCATCAGAGCACCCAAATATGTAAGACAAATATTAATAACCCTAAAGGGAATGATGCCTGCAGCCGTAGCCCTGTGGCATCTGATCCCGTCAGATCTCAGAAGCTAAGCAGTGTTGGACCTGGTTAGTACTTGGATGGGAAACCGCCTGGGAACACCAGGTGCTGTAGGCTTGGGAGAGGGACCTGGCAACCCACTCTCAAAAATCAATCTGCTATTGAAAACCCTACGAACAGCAGAGAAGCACTGACAATAGTGTTTCCCCTGTTGTATGTAGGGTCACTATGAGTCAGATACCGACTAGATGGCACCTAACAACAACAAAGGGAATGATAAACTCCAATACAACAGTAGTTGTGGTCTTTAACATTTCTTTCAGTAATTCATAAATCAATCCTATAGAAAATCAACCAAGAAACAAGAGAGCTAAAGTGTATACCTTATACCTAACAGATATCTAAACAGAATTTATATGGTTTATAAATGCTCTCATTAGAAGACAGAAAGACTGAATGGATGAAGGTCTCTGCTGAGAAGTCTGCTCTCAGGTGAATTGTGACACTTTCATTTGTTATGTGTTTCTTTTTATATTGCTGCATTGAGAATCCTCTATCTTTAAAAGTTTGATTATATCTTTGAGCAAATTTGGTTGAACTGAATGTGACTGGTGACTTTTGACCTTTCTGTACTTGGATATTTGTATTTTTCTCTAGGTGTGGGAAGTTTTCTGTTTTTTTCTCTCTCTGTGTCTCACTCTCTTTCTAAGCTTCCTATCCCTTTGGCATCCATACATCTATCATGAACCTCATTAATCCAAATATCTACCCTCTGTGATGTTTTATTAGAGTTCCCATAAGATTTCTTCATTCCTCTTCACTCTTTTATTTTCCTCCTCTGTCTGGTAATTTTAAAGTAGCTTATCTTCAAGTTCACTAACTCTTTTTTTTTTTGCTTGATACATTCTGTTTATTTATGCATTCTGTCATGTTTTTAATTTGCTTAGTATACTTTCAGCTTAAAGATATCTGTTTGAACTTTTTCTCTTTGTTTTCTTGAATCTTGTTGAATTTTCCTAAAGGAGCTATTTTGAATTCTCCATGGGAGAGTTCATATATATGAGTTTCCATATCACCAATTTCTGGTACCCTATTTCAGCCATTAGATGAGGTCATGCTTCCCTAAAATATTTTGATCTTTGTTAGTATTGTAATATTATGTGAACTTTGAAGGAATTGATTCTAATTTCAGTCTTCATAATCTAGGGTTGGGTTTTAGCTCCATTGGTAGAGCACTGCTCTGCACTCTCTGAGTACTTGGGTTCAATCCCCAGCACCATAAAAAAGGGAGAAAGACAGGGCAATCCACTCCCAAAGCAATCCCAAAACAATCAGCCAATGAAAATCCTGTGAGAGTCACTGTGAGTCAGACTTGACTTGATAGCACCTAACAACAACATTTCCTCTGAGCTTGTGGATACTTTTAAGTTTTCAGTACTTGTTGGCATCCAGGGTCCATGTTGATTACAAATCCATCATTGGTATGCTATAATAGAAGACACTTCAAGCCCAAGTTTGTTCCAAATCCAAATTTGGTGTGCTTGTTAGAGTGGATGAAAGAAGTCTTCAAAAGGGATAGTTGGTCCCTGCAAGCTTCCACTTATTCCAGGGCAGAACCACCTGCCTCCTCCATAGTCACTGGAGTATGGTCAGTCACCATATGAATTTTTTTGGAGGAACTGTTCTTGGCTTCTATGTAATGACTTGCAACTTAACTCTTTTTTCTTCTCCCAGGTGGATAATTACTCTCTCTGTATTCTGCTCTCTAGGGTTTTGAGAGATCTGCTGCAAGCCATACTGTGGCCCTCAAGGTCAAAATACTGGGTCACACATGGAATATGCACCCCTCAAAGACCATGACAGGAGAGGGCCAGTATCAAGGCCATTGCTACTATGGGATGATTGCTGCTGGGGTAGAATCATGGTATAAAACTGCTGCAACCAGCCACAGGTAATACTGGTTGGAAGTGAGATTAGGACTTCTCCGTTGTCCTTGCCTCATTGTTCCTTCCTTCTGGGACACTTTCAGCAAATTAACAAAGATACTGGCCTTTCAACAGAATAACTGTCAGAGAAGTGCTTCTAACTAGGCAGTTCATTCAGTTAAAATAATGTGAGCTGTATTTCATTGGAATAGGTAGTATTCTAGAATTTCAAGGTAGAGATAATGGCATCCACAGGTCATGCTGCTTTTATTTATACTTTTATTAAATTGTATTGCTTCTCACCATGTTCAAGTCTAAATAACCCACTCATTCTATTCTCTTTTTATTTTTCTTTGTACCTAAAGAGTAATATGCCTACATGTCCATTTTTATCTTCTCATTCATAGGTTGTATTATATCTTTTGTTTGTATTGTGATTCTTTCTACTTTGTGAAACTTTTATGTAGATATCCTGGAGCGTATTAGCATGAACTATTCATAACTCCTGCCTCTGAATTAAGAAAGGTACAAATTCAACTTTCACTACAATAAGCCTGGCTTCCTTCATGTACACACAGAACACTTGGCAAATCTCTTGATCTGCAAATCATATGAATATCAAAGTATGCAAGCTTCTTTTTTTTCTCTTTTTTTTTATTCTTGCGCTAGTGAAAATTTAAACCTCAAGTTCTTTTGGGATGATGATGCTAGACTTATCTAACCTGTAATATATTATGAGGATCAAATAACATATCCCTTAGAATGCAGTTTGTATTAAAGGATATATATATGTATATATATATATATATATATATTATATATATATGTATATATTATACACATAGTATTAATATGTCATTTTTTATTAATTATTGGGAAAAAGGAAGTTCAGATACATTGTTGTGCTCCAATAAGAAATCTCCTGGGTTTTGCTAGTTTTGCAAAGGATTCTTGTCAAGATAGTGGCAGTACAGAGCTCAAAATGGAGACAATTTTAATTTCTAACTTGTCACGTTAAGGAAAATGTATAAGTTTTCTCTTTTATCAAGCTATTTAAAACAATATAAAACTTAATCATGCAAATAAAAAAGATGTTGCATTTACATTTTCTCAGCAGATCAATTTGCATATATATGCGTTAAACATTATACTTCTTTCCAAACTGCTTTTAATGAATTTTGCATTACTATCTATTTGATGACTCTAAAATTGTGAAGGCCATATTAATTTCATCTATTTGGAGTTAATTTGTCTAAGCACTGGAAGTTATATGTTAACTTATAAAATATTCTGTTGTGCTTAATGTGCTTAATCTTTTAAAAAATTATGTGAACATTTTATTTCTTGTAAGATTCAATTTAAAAAAAACAACTATGGGGAAAACTCTTTCAAAAATCTAAATTTCTTACATGTGTTGAAACTTTGTTTTATTTCTTCAACTGCATTTTTGTAATACATTGAGGATTACTGCCATATTTTGTGAAAAAAAAAAAACCCTTGAAGGCACAAAATGAAGAGCTAATTCATCAGTGTAGCTGTTGGCTTCATGGATTTTGGATCTAAGATCATAAAACCAATTAATTTCAAAAGCCATTTATTTCATCATAGTTTGTGAATGCTACAAAGAAGAGATTCTACTGTTCTTATCAGATTCTGCTGGTAGGTCTAAATGCCAGGAGACAAATTGTAGTTGTTCTCAACTTGAGCTTTGCATTAGGACTTCTTGATTAGTTTTGAACAAACAAGCACAGAATACACAGGCTGCACCTCAGATCAATTATATCAGATCTCTAGAGGCAGGATCTGTGCTTTTTGATTTTTTAATTCTTACCAGCTTATTTCAAGGTAAAGAACTAATTTTGCCAAAGTTTAATATGATTAAACTGATGTAGTTAACTTTTATTTACAAATTGTAATACAGGGGAGAGTAAATCACTTTCTAATTCTAGTTTGAACAAGGGCCCCCAAATCCTTCATATTTAATAAGTTTTCAGATGCTCAGCTGTCTGAAATACATGTTGAAAATTCTCATCTATATTTTGATTAGAATTGATATAAAAGGCACAAAAACTGATCCTATGAAGAAGCAAATAGATAAGCAAAAATTTAGAGTTTATTATAGGAAAATTATGTCTACTTCATTTAGGTGCTTGTGAGAATAGATGTAAATAACCACTATTGTATTGTAAGAGAGACTTTTATTTATTATAATACCATTTTATAACAAAGAAGTTACCATTTTAACCATACCTAAGTGTACAGTTCAGTGACATTAATTACCTTCACATTTTTGTTCAATCATCAATTCTGTCCACCTCTGAAACATTTCATTATCCCTAATTGAAACTCTTTTTCCATTAAATAATGACTTTCCATTGCCATGATGTTCAGCCCTTAGTAACCACTATACTGCTTTCTGCCTGTACAAACTAGACTATTCTAGATATCTGACTAGACTCATATATATTTGTTCTTTTGTGTCTGGTTTATTGCACTTAGCATTATGTCTTCAAGGTTTATCCAAATTTTAGTTTATATCCAAGTTTCATTGCTTCTTAAGGCTAAATGATATTCTACTATAAGAAGAATATATCACATTTGAAAAAATTCATTCACCTGTTCATAGGCAGTGGGTGTTTTCATCTTTTGGTTATTCAAAATAATGTTATTAGGAGACTTTTCATTTAATATGATGGATTAACGGCAGCCTCTGTGTGATGTGGTTAAACAATAGTTAGAATAAGAAGGAGTGGGTCTTTTCCTTAGGAAGGAGGTATAGGGAAGCACAGAAACCACAAAGAAGACTGTTAGATGGTCCAAGGTGGCAAAATGGGACCTAAATAGTGAGAAGGACTGATCAGAACACATATCCATATGCATCTTCCTATGGGGGAGGGGAAACAGGACGCTCATCCAAAGAGGCAAGCCAGACAGCCCTGGACTTCAGACTGGCAGTCCCAATAGATGAGCTCACAGACTTTGAAGCACTTGAACTCTTTCAGAAACTTCCTGAGACAGTGATTTTCCCTGACTGAGGGGTTCAACATTGGATAAGTGATTATCTTTCCCACACTCCATTTCTCAGAGGGCTTTTACCTGTTGCCATCTTGAGAGGGAACCTATTGTGTGGGACTGAGCTAACCAGAGGGCCTGAAAACAAAAAAATCATCACCCACAGAGAGCCTGAGGGTAACCTACCACAGCCCCAGTATGCTACAGAGCTCCAGGAGGGAGTTGCATTGAGATGGGAGATGGGAGCTGACCTGCTGAGAGATTCAGGCAGTAAGAAGCTTGGGAAGGTTGCTCAGGAACAGACCACACTCCCTGAGGAGAGGAGATGATTCCATCTCCTGAGGGGAGCCACTGAGACTGTGAACTCTGTTGGTCAGATAAAAGGATCCTGTCTTCAACTGACCACCACCTCCACCTAACAGACGCCAACATTGGAGGCCACAGAAATAAGCTCCTCCTGTACTTTTCCTTCCCTTTGTTTTTTATTTTATTATTCTTATTTACTTTATTGTTTTTTCTTCTGGCTATATCGGGATAAGTGCTGTGCTACAGTGTAGTATTCCCAGCCTTTTTCTTATGTTTCATTAGAGAAAGTATCATATTGAATTTCACAGGGCTTGGGGCTCATAGTCCTTCTGCCTCAGCTCTCAGAGATGCTACAATATCAGGGGAACAAGTTGGTATGGACCTCTTTTTAAAATATGTTTTTTCCCATCTTTTCATTGCAGTTTTCCTTTCCTCACTTTCCTTTTTTCTAATGTAAATTTTATCACTTTTTGTTTTTACTTTTTTCCCGTAGCTTTTTTGGCCCACCTGCCTTTTTTGTATCTCTCTTTTTCTAATTACTATACTTTGTATATTTCAGGTTTATTACTACTTATTGTTCAGCTTATGTTTGCCAAATTCTGTTTTTATATCTTTTTCTTTATTGTACAGTCATTTCCTTTTATCTTTAGAAACTTTCCAGCCCTCTTCCTTCATTTACTTTCTGGATGTTCTTTTTCCTTTCTTTTATCTCACATTTGAAGCATCCAACTATCTCATGGGAGGAATACACAAACTAAAGAGAACTGGGAAAAAATTGCTTGTATCTCACTCCTAAAAGCAACAAACATGGAATATAAATAAGGGAGAAAGAAAAGAACAAATAATATATGAACCAACCAAAATAACACCCAATATAACATCCAACAAAATTCTCTCAATAATAACCCTAAATATAAATGGTCTTAACTCCCTAATCAAAAGACATAGATTAATAGAATAGATTAAAAAATGAAATCTAATTTTTGCAAGAAACACACATCACTGTCAAGGAAACCTACAGACTGAAAGTGAAAGGACAGAAATTGATATACCAAGCAAGTGGAAGCCAACAAAAAGGAGGAGTTTCCATCTTTATATCAGACTAAGTAGACATCAAGTTAAAAGTAGTCTAAAGAGAAAAAGAAGGTCCCTGCATATTAGTAAAGGGAACAAGTGATCAAGATGGTAAAACAATTGTAAATATATGTGCACCAAACATCAGTGCATCCAACTTCACTAAAACAACACTACTGGGCAAAAGGGACAGATAGGTCCAGATATAAAAATAGGGGACTTCAATACCCTAATCTTGTCAGTAAATAGAACATCTAAGATAAAAAATCAACAAAGAAACTTCAAAGTGAAACAACACAATATATCAAATGATCTTAATAGACATATACATAATGTTGTTGTTGTTGTTAGAGCTGTCAAGTTGGTGTCCCACTCATAGCGACCCTATGTACAACTGATGAATCCCTATTGTCAGTGCTTCTGTGCTATTCATAGGGGTTTCAATGGTGGCTTGATTTTTGGGAGTGGGTTGCCATGTCCTTCTCCCAAGCCTACAGTATCTGGTGTTCCCAGGTAGTCTCTCATCTTAGTACTAACCAGGCCCAACTCTACTTAGCTTCCAAGATCTGATGGGATCCCAAACCACAGTGCATGTGTATACATGTGGGCATGTATAGAATATTCTACCCAAAAGCTATAGAACAAACATTCTTCCCAGTAGTCTGTGGAACTTTCTCTAAAATGGATCATATTTTAGGCCATAAGTCAACTCTTATCAAATAAAGAACAACTGAAATAACTTCATGTATCTTATCCAATCATAATGGAACAAAACTAGAAATGAATATCAATAGAAATTACAGAAAATACACAAATACATGGAGAATGAACAAATATACTCTTAAATGACCAATAGGTACTTGAAGAAATCAGAAAGGAATAAAAAAAAATTCTTAGAATCAAATGAAGATGAAACACAAGCTACCAGAACCTTTGGAATGCATGAAAGGCAGTCCTAAGAGGGAAGTTTATCACAATGAGTATCTACATTAAAAAATCAGAGTGGGTTAAACAAGTAACTTAATGATGCACATCAAGCTCTTAGAAAAAGAAGAACAAACAAAACCAAAAACTTGTAGACAGAAGGATATAATAAAGATCACAGCATAAATTAATGAAATGGATACTAAAAGAATAATGAAAAAGAATTTATGGAAGAAGTAGCTGGTTCTTTGAAAAGATAAACAAGATTGACAAGCGCTTAGTCAAACTAACCAAAAAAGGGAGAGAAGATGCAAATCAAGAAAATTAGAGGTGAAAAGAAATATTACAATGGATACCATTAAATTCAATCATTAGGAGATACTTTGAAAACTATATTCCAAAAAACTGGAAAACTCAGACGAGATGGATAAATTCCTAGACACATATGAACTGCCTAAATTAAGTCCAGAGAATATAAACAACATAAACAGGTATATGACAAATAGTAATAAAGAGTCTTCCAACAAAAAAAGCCCAGGTACAGATGAATTCACTGCTGAGTTCTTGAATACATTTAAAGAAAAATAGTGCCAATGCTCTTCAAGCTATTCTATAAAAGACAAATGAAGGGAATACTACCACTCTCATTCTATGAAGCCAGTATTGTCATGATTGCAAAACCAGATAATCATACATCAAAAGAGGAGGACTACAATTCAATTTCCCTGATTAACCTAGATGTAAAGATCCTTAATAAAATACTTGAAAATTGACTTCAACAACACATTAAAAAGATCATACACTGTGGTTAAGTTGGTTTCATTCAGGATGCAAGGCTGTTTCAACACAAGTAAGAAAAGAAATGTAATACAGCATATAAATAGACTCAGAAACAAAAACCACATGATTCTTTCATTAGATGCAGTAAAGGCCTTTGAACAAATTTCAATATTCTTTTATGATAAATTGTTGTTGTTAACTGTCATCAAGTTGAGTCTGACACATAGTGACCCTATGTATGACAGAATGAAACACTACCCATCACCATACCATCCCCGGCACTCTATCAGTGCTTCTCTGCTGTTCATAGGGTGTTCAATGGCAGACTGATTATTGGAGGTGGGTTGCAGGGTCCTTCTCCTAAGCCTGCAGTACCTGGTGTTCCCAAGTGGTCTCCCATCCAAGTACTAACCAGGCCTGACCTGACCCTACTTAGGTTCCAAGATCTGATGAGATCAGATAGGGTAAGGCTGCAGGCTTTGTGATAAGAACCTTGAAGAAACTAGGAATTGAAGTAACATACCTCACCATTATAAAAGGAACATACGTAAAATCATTAGGAAACATCATATGAACTGGGGAAAAACTGAAAGCATTTTCTCTAAAATCAGGAAAAAGACAAGGGTGTCCACTGTCATTACTGCCATTTAATGTAGTGACTGAACTATTAGCCATAGCAATAAGTCAACAGAAAGAAATAAAACGTATCCAAATAGGAAATGATTAAACTATCCCTATTTGAAGGTGACATGATCCTAGAATTAAGTGACCCTAAAAACTCCACTAGCTGTAGCCCTGTGGCATCTCATCGCGTCAGATCTGGGAAGCTAAGAAGGGTCGAGCCTGGTTAATACTTGCATGGGAGACCACCTGGGAACACCAGATACTGCAGGCTTGGGAGAAGCACTCGGCAACCCACTCCCAATAATCAATCTGCCATTGAAAACCCTACGAACAGCACTGACAAACCCTATGAGAAGCACTGACAATAGTGTTTTGCCTGTTCTATGTAGGGTTGCTATAAGTCGGATACTGAAGGCATCTAACACCTATCAACAACAACAAAGAGACTCCACTGGACTGGTATTTAGGTCAGTTCGTAGATGGCTGCTGTGCAGTCTCTCAGGTCCCTGGTTCAATTCCCAGCACCGCAAAAAATGGGAGAAGGATGTGCTATTCCACTTTTGAGGCAATCCCAAAATAATCAGCTGTTGAAAACTCTATGAGGGTCGCTATGAGTCAAACAGGACTCCACGGCACCTAACAACAGCAACAACAACAAAGACTCCACCAGGAAACTCTTGAAGCTGATAAATACTTTCAGCAAACTAGCAGGATAAAAAATTAACAAACAAAAATAAGAAGCTTTTCTTTATACCAGTAATGACCAGGCAGTAAAAGAAATCAGGAAAATGATCCAATTCACAATATCTTCAAAATAAATAAAATACATGGGAATAAATCTAACCAAGAAAATGAAAGACTTCTACTATGAAAACTTTAAAACACTAAAGAAAGTGATTTAAGAACACATCAGAAAGTAGAAAGATATCCCATGCTCATGGAATGGAAGAAGTAAATTTGAAAATGGCTATATTACTGAAAGAATTTTTAAAAAAGAATTTAAAAAAAGTGAAATCTATAGATTTAATGTGATCCCCATCAAAATCCCAATGACATTCTACATAGAAATAGAGAAAACAACCCTAAAATTTATATAGAAGCACAAAAGACACTGAATTGCTAAAGTGATCCTGAGGAGAAAAAACCAATGTAGAGGGCATCACATTTCCTTATTTCAAGTTATACTACAAAGTTATAGCAACAAAAATTTCATGATAGTGGCACACAAACATACATGTAGACCAATGAAATAGAACAGAGGGTCCAGAAATAAATCCATGCAGCTACAGTGACTTGACATTTGACAAGGGTACCAAAAACTTAAATTGGAGAAAAGACACCCTCTTCAATAATGGTACTGGGAGAACTGGATATCTTCATGTGGAGGATTGAAACTAGATCCATTCTTTTACCTTCTACAAGAATCAATTCAAAATGGTTGTTGTTGTTGTTGTTGTTAGGTGCTGTGGAGTCAGTATCCAAGTCATAGTGACCCTGCGTACAACAGGCAAAAACACTACTGTCAGTGCTTCTCTGCTGTTCATAGGGTTTTCAATGGCGGAGTGATTTTTGGGAGTGGGTTGCTGGGTCTGTCTCCCAAGCCTATAGCACCTGGTGTTCCCAAACGGTCTCCCATCCAGGTACTAACCAGGCCCGACTCTGCTTAGCTTCCAAGATCTGACGGGATCGGATGCCACAGGGCTACCGCTGTAGGCTCAAAATGGTTAAAAAAATCTTAATGTAAACCCTGAATTTGTGAAACTGCTGGAAGAACACAAAGAGGAAACATTTGAAGACATAGGCATAGGCAAGGACTTTCTGAACAGGATCCCAAAAGCACAGGAAACAATAAAAAAATGAGAAAATAAGATGACATTACATTAAAAAGCTTTTGTACAGCCAAAGATACATTTCTCAAAGTGAAAAGAAAACCTACAAAATAGGAGAAAAACTTTGCCAGTTATACATCAAGCAAAGGATTAATATCTAGAATATATAAAGAGCTCAAAAATTATACACCACAAAAGTAAAGTATCCAAGCTGGGCATGGTAGTGCACGCCTGTAATCCCAGCAGCACAGGAGGCAGAGGCTGGAGGAAAGCAAGTTCGAGACCAGAGGCAGTCTGTGTAATTTAGTGAGACCCTGTCTCAAAAAGTAAAAAAATGGGCTGAGGGTGCCGCTCAGTGGTCCAGCACTTGCAGAGTACACAAGCGTGAGGGCCTACATTCAACCCCCAGTAAAGGAAAACAAAAAAACAAAACAACAACAACAACAAAATTTTTAAAAAGTGAAAAAATGGGCTGGTGGCGCAGCTCAGTGGTCCAGCACTTGCAGAGCATTCAAGCGTGAGGCCCTGAGTTCAAACCCCAGTATTGCAAAAAAAAAAAAAAAAAAGAAAAGAAAAAAAAAGAAAAGAAAAAAAAAGAAAAGAAAAAAATGTAAAGTATCCAATCAAAATAATTGGCAAAAGAATTGAAAAGAGACTACTCAAAAGAAAAAATACAGATGGCCAACAATCATATGAAAAAATGCACAACATCCTTAGCCATCTGTAAAATGCAAATCAAAACTATAATGAGATTCCATTTCACTCCAGTCAGAATGGTTACCACCAACAAAATGAATAATAACAAATTCTGGGAGATAGGAACCCTACTACAGTGCTGGTGGGAATGTAGGTTGGGGTACCCACAATGGAAATCAATATGGATGTTCCTCAAAAAACTAAAAATAGAACTACCTTTTGACCCAGTTATACCACGCCTGGGTGTATATTCAAAGGACAACATGTCAATAGACCACAGAGATACCTGCTGCTCTATGTTTATTGTGACATTATTCACAATACCAAAGAAATGGAAATTAACAAAGGTGTCCATCAACAGATGAGTGGATAGGGAAATTGTGGTATATATACTATGGAGTTTTATTCAGCCATAAAGAAGGACAAAATTATAGTATTTGTTGGAAAATGGATGAAACTAGAATTTATTATTTTAAGCAACATAAGCCAGAACCAAATGGAGAAGGATATGGCAGTCCACTCCTTAAACAGTCCTGAAACAATCAGCCATTGAAAACCCTAAGAGGGTCATTATGAACCAGACAAGACTCAAAGGCACCTAACAGCAACAAGCCAGACCTACAAAGATAAATAGCATGTTTTCTCTCATATGTGGATGATAGACTTCATTGTATATATTCATTATTCAATATATATTCATTATTAATACATATTGGTCATGAAAGTTGAAAGGGCCTACACAGGGAACAATAATAGACTAAATAAATGGGGAAGGGGACAAGAAGAAAGGAAAATGCTAGAAAGAAAAGGAATGATCACATATGTTGCTCTTATGGCAAAATTGAAATGTACATATATAATTGGATATGTGTACAAATGTGAGGCTGGGTTTTAGCTCAGTGGTAGAATGCTGCTCTATGCTGTCTGAGGCCCTCAGTTTGACCCCCAGCACTGCAAAGACAGGAGGAGTGTGTGACAATCCACTCTCAAAGCAATCCTGAAATGATCAGCCATTGAAAACACTATGAGGGTCACTATGAGTTGGACCTGAATCAATGGCACCTAATAACAACAACTCACAAAAATGACATGCAAGTAGAATGGAGGTTATTGGTGGAGAGGGAGGCAAACAGGGAGAGGGCTCATGAAAGGGTAAGTGGGATGTGAACATAAGCCATGTACAATGAAATGCATATATGGCAATGTCATAATGAGACCCATTAAGTTGTACATTATAAATGACCAATATATAAAAGGAAAAAGTAATGTTACTATGTACATGCAGGTACAATTAACTTTTTAAAGTATAAAAATTTTATACAGATTCTGTTTTAGCTGATTTAAGGGAATTTGTGTTAATTTTGTAAGGTGTGATAATGGTATTACAATTATAAAATAAAATATTCTTGGTTTTAAGAAATGCATAGGAATCAAATGACAAGGTATTTGGAATTAGCTTCTAAAGAATGGTAGTCAAAAATAATAGAGAAGAAAAAGTGATGAATAAAGGAAATCTGATAAAATTTGTTTTGTCTAGTTCTCATATTGAATTGGTATGTTATGTTCTTTCTTGTGTATATATTTTCAGACATTTAAATATGAATATAAAAACATACAATCTATCTTCATTATTTGTATATTCCTCAGGCAAAATTTTGTCTTCTTTCTAAAAATTATTTGTAATGCCAAAATCAATATCCATGGTGCTTTTCAGGTTATTTTCGCACATGCTCAGAGTGGTCAAAATGTGAGTAACCATTAAGATTTAAAAGTTATCAGAAATAAAAATGAAATGGAGTGAATGTAGGGCCTAGGCATGAAACATGGGGATTCCTCATGTACAATCAATTCTTATCTCCTTTGGACATCATATGGTAAATAATGTGTATGAAATTCATCATTTCCTCTCATTATTTCTAGTCTTACTAAATAATTTCTTAACCATTCTTCCCATCTCCAAGATTGTCTTTCTCATATCTGTTTTACTGACAAAGTCCACCATGATACACTTCTTAAAATGCCATACTGTACATGAACCAGGAGGCAGTTGTTCGAATAGAACAAGGAAACACTGAGTGGTTTAAAGTTGAGAAAGGTGTGCGTCAGGGCTGTATACTTTCACCCTATCTCTTCAATTTATATGCTGAGCAAATAATCCAAGAAGCTGGACTTTATGAGGGAGAACATGGCATCAAGATTGGAGGAAGACTCATTAACAACCTGCGTTATGCAGATGACACCACTTTGCTTGCTGAAAATGAAGAGGATTTAAAACATTTTCTCATGAAGATCAAAGATCATAGTCTTCAATATGGGTTACGACTAAATATCAACAAAACAAAAATCCTTATGACTGGGTCAGCACGCAACTTCACATTAAATGGAGAAAAGATTGAGGTTGTCCAAGATTTTGCTTTGCTTGGCTCTATAATCAACCCCCATGGAAGCAGCAGTCAAGAAATCAAAAGACGCATTGCTCTAGGAAAAGCTGTGGCAAAGATCTCTTTAGAGTATTGAAAAGCAAAGATGTCACATTGAAGACGAAGGCGTGTCTGACTCATGCCATGGTATTTTCAGTGGCATCATATGGTTGTGAAAGCTGGACTTTGAACAAGAGAGACAGAAAAAGAATTGATGCTTTTGAACTGTGGTGCTGGAGACGTCTATTGAATATACCATGGATTGCCAAAAGAACCAACAAATCTGTCCTAGAAGAAGTACAACCAGAGTGCTCCTTGGAAGCAAAAATGGCCAAACTGCGTCTTACATATTTCGGACATGTAGTCAGGAGAGAACAATCCCTGGAGAAGGACATCATGTTTGGGAGAGTGGCAGGTCAATGCAAAGAGGAAAACCCTCCACCAGATGGATTGACACAGTGTCTGCAACAATGGACTTAAACATAAATAAGATCTTTTGCCTGGCACAGAATTGGCAAGTGTTTCGATCTGCTGTACATAGGGTCTCTATGAGTTGGACTCGACTCGATGGCACTTAACAACAACAACAACAACTGGTTAACATCATCCAATGATTCCAAAATACTCTACCAGGAATTTTTCCCCTAGTGCAAGAGTGATGTCTAGAGGGTCAGAACACTCCATGAAATTTTATGCCAAGTATCATTAAAATGCTTGATTTTCCTCTTTTGCAAAAAAATATACATCTTTTATCAGATTCCACAATGAGTCTTCATCACATATCCTACCAAAAATATAAAATCTGAAATTCCACAAAGCCTGGAAGGACTTCCACAATTTTATTTCTGAAACTTTTCTGGCTTCGTCTATCACTACTACTTATTTATACTACAGCAACATAAAACTACATGTACTTCCCCGCAAACTCCACAGCTGGGCTCAACCTAACCGCATTAATTGAAATGCTTTTATTATCACACATTCTGGCTTTTTAATTCGGCT
Organism: Pedetes capensis; assembly: GCA_007922755.1. Classification (NCBI taxonomy): domain Eukaryota; kingdom Metazoa; phylum Chordata; class Mammalia; order Rodentia; family Pedetidae; genus Pedetes; species Pedetes capensis. The sequence continues at coordinate 17,323 of VMDO01011069.1, read as the reverse complement.
TTTAAGACAAGGTCTCACTATGTAGTGCAGGCTGACCTCAAACATGCCATCCTGCTGCCTCAAACTCACCAGTGCTGGGATTATATGATTGCACATTTTACTTGGTTGAGTCCTCCTCATTCTTTAAGACACTAAGCCAAAAATGAATTATATGGGCTAAAGACAAAGAATGATAAGACTAGTGAATCTGAGCGCAGTTGTTTTTGTTGTTGTTAGGTGCCCTTGAGTCAAGTCTGACTCATAGCCACCCTATGTACAGCAAATCGAAACACTTCCTATTTTGTGCCAGGCACACAATTTTATTTATGTTTAAGCCCATTGTTGCAGAACTGTGTCAATCCAACTGGTGGAGGGTTGTCCTTTCTTTCTTTCTTTTTTTTTTTTTGATGACCCACCACTCTCCCAAACATGATGTCTTTCTCCAGGGATTGGTCTTTCCTGACTACATGTCCAAAATATATAAGACACAGTATATTGGTATGAAATGGTATTAGAATATCAGAAAGATAGGAGCCTGATGATCTAGAATTTTCTCACTATACTAAAAAGACTGGTTTTATTCTGATATAATGAAAAACCAGTAGAGTTATAATATAGAAGTTCAACATGAACTGAATTCCATTTATAAAATACTCTGATGTTGTATAAAGAAAGGAGTATAGGTGGAGTGACAAGCTGAAGTAAGGAGATACATTAGAATGATGTTGCAACAATTCACCCAAGATGATAGTAATATAGCAAGGGTAGTACCAGTGAAGTCAGAAGTTGTCCTTCTGGATTTAGCCTGAGATATGTTTAATGGGGCATAAAGATGGACTGTATATGGTAAAAAATGGGAGACCTTGTAGACATTCCATACCAGTAATTGGGTGGAAGATTATGCTACTTATTGACTGTGATAAGGAGGAAAGGAAAAATGGCCCTCAGTACTCTTGTTTGGGATTTTAAGGGCATGGTAATAGGCATGACAACTCAGATATATAATACTTAAAGAAGAATGGGACTTGTTATGGGATAGTTTGAGTTTCTATTTAAATAAATTTAGTTATAAGTATTTGTGAATATTTAGTTCCATAAACATATCTAGTTCTAGGCAAGTTTTCATTTTCAATGAAGAACTATGAATAATGATCTTTAAAATAAATGTTTTAATAATATTAGATTATTAATTAAGGATATCTTACCCTTTAAAGAAGTATCTTTGCTGAGCTTGGTAGCACACGCATGTAATCCCAGCATCTCAGGAGGCAGAGGCAGGAGGATCACAAGTTCAAGACAGAGGGAGTCTGCATAATTTAGTGATACCCTGTCTCAAAAAGCAAAAAACTGATCTGGGCGTGCAGCTCAGTGGTACAGCACTTGGAAAGCCTGCAAACGTGAGGCCCTGGGTTCAACCCCCAGTATTGCAAAAAAATGTAGTATTTTAATAATATTAATCTTTAAAAGCAATATGCTGACTGTGATGATGTTTATGAAGTAACTGTGGACTTTTTACTTTGTATGGAGATGAGGCTTCCTGAGCCTACTTGGAAAGATTCACATTTAATTGGAATTATCCATATAAGGGGTGCTGGGGTTTAGCTCAGTTGGTAGAGTGCTGCTCTCTGCTCTATGAGTCCCTGGGTTCCATCCACTGCACCACAAAAATGGGAGAAGGATTTAATAGCCCACTGCCAAAAATAATCCCAAAACAATCTGCAATTGAATACCCTATGGATAGCAGAGAAGCACTGACATAGTACCAGGCATGGCACAGTGTACATGAGTGTTTCCTTCTGTTGTACATAGGGTCTCTATGAGTTGAACCTGACAACAACAACAACAACAACAACAACACAACCACCACCACCTATATAATACTTTAGACTTCTTGTCAAAATTTTATGTGCATTGATGGTCAAGATTCATTTGGAACTTCAATTGAGTCATAATTACTCCAGTTTCAAACAACTAAATACTTTTTATTTTATAATAAAATACATCTGCAACAAAATTCTTTGTAGATTATACTACTATTTTTAAAGTATGATAAGTAAGAAAGGATTAAGGAGTGTAATCCTGAATCTTTATAATAAAGAGGGCATATTTGGACCTTTTAACATTATTGCACAAATTAATATGTCAATTTTACCTTTATTTGTGAATGTAGAGTAAAAACATTGGTAGTGTTAAGCACTATATGTTTTGAGTCAAATTCATGTAATTTATAAGGAGACTGCTTTTCTCAACTCTTTCTTTTTCTATCCCTAAATTTAAAATTACCTCCCTCTGTGGCATGCTGACAAGGTTTTCTCCCCTTTTTATGAGTCATCCAGAAACCCAAACCTGTTTGTGACATTTCACATTGGATGTGTAATAGAATCTCAAGCTCACATGGTTCACTAGTTCCATCTGCTTTCATCAGATACTGTCATTGTCCTTCACATGTGCCTCTGTCCCTCACTTAACTTGTTCAAAATCCCTTATGTGAGAGCTCTTGCTGACTTCCTATGTTTATCTAGCAGCATGTGTAGCTGTGTTTGAGAACTATTTCCCCCTCAAGTTGTAGAAACCTGCTATGACACCCAATGCGATGAGGAGTTGACACCTCCAACTCATGATTCCTAGGAGTTGAAAAACACCTGTTTCGTCCTCTAGAAAGTGGTGTCATTCTGACCTCTCTGTGATACTCTGTTCCCAGTGTTTTCTCACAACATTAAGATTTACTCATTTCCTCTGTCAGATGGCTTAATAGAAAATATACAGTGACAGCCTTTCTGCTCTTATTTCATCTCCATACAGCCCTACTCTTGTTCTTTCATCTTTCCAAATAAACAATTTGCCCTCAAATCTGTGTCTGGTGGTGTGATTCTAGAGTCCAAACAGATACTCCCTACAAACCAGCTCTAAAGGTTTACTTTTTGTGTATATTATTGTCATGGTTTTATAAATTCCTGTCCTCAATGTATGCTGGAGGTAGAAATGAGTATGTTGTTATAATCCAATGACAAAAGTATATTTCACCTTTTGTGCTGTCCACAATAGATGGGGGAAAAGAGCAGATTGAAAAGTGAAAAGCAGCAAACTCATACTGACAGTATCAGAAAGGATTTGTAGAATGACATCACCATTTTGATGCTTAAAAATGTACATATCATTGATTATGAAGAATGCCCCAGGATGGCTGTTTGGTCAGAAGGTAATCTTTCTTTCCATGTATTTTGAAATTGTAATTTCCAACTTTCTGGGGGTTATAAAGAACAGAAGAGATAGATGAGGAGGAAATAGACATGGAAGAAGATGAGGAGAGAAAGATGGTCCATGTGTTAGTAGAACTAAATTTTGAAGCAAACAGAAATATAGAATGTAATGGAATCTCTTAGTAGTTATTGAAGAATGTTGGCTCATGATTGCAGATATGGGGGAGAGATGTAGAGACATTTGCAAAATAGCTTTGAAGCTGTCTTGAAGGCTCAGACGAGTCTTTTTTTATCCAATTTTGACACCATTGATAACTAATTAGTTGCACCAGTAATGGCATAAATGATCAAGTAACCTGATGGGGAATGCACTCAGTATAGAGTTATTAAACTAAGATAATTTCCTTTTTTACAAATAAAGATTTATTAATAGATGGTTTTCACTGTACAGAGAAGCCTGTACTTTATTTTTTTTGGGGGGGGAGGGCACATGTGTCTGTGTAGGGGGAGAGAAGGGACTTATTGAAAGAGGACTTAAACTTGGAATAGGATGAATCCAGTCAAGATGTGTCCTCACAGGCAGGTAATAATTACTTTTAGCAATGTCTTTTCCAAGTTAAAAGCTACAGCAAAAGTAAAATAAATATTTATAGATATCAGGGCTTACAATAAGTGAAATTGAAACAAACATTCTTAAGTCACTCCATAGAGATGAAAACAGTTGAAGACAGATAATTGCATGTGTAATGGCTTTTTCTGCACTAAGTACCTATCTACAAATCAAAGTATTCAGTTTGGAGTCTCAAGTAAGTCCTGTCTATGCTCAATTAATTTATAAAAATGTTGGTCTTTAATATTTTTAAGATCCTCTAAATTATAATATAAATTTATATAATGAAGTATGAAATAAACGTCTGTTATCATTTTATAAATTAAGAGATGTATTGCTCTGAATCATTTCCAGCTATTGTTTGTTTGAGGCTTATATGTTTATTTATAAAACTTGTAATTAAACAAGTTTTCTATGCAAGTTGCATACACTCTAAGAGATATTGAAATCTGATAAAAATTTGAAAATGAAATTTTCTAAAAACATTTGAGAACAACAATTAAGCTACTGCCATCTTGGAAAGTGTGTGTATTAGGATTACTTACTTAATTTTTCATTCATTTGAATGTTACTGAACATCATATGTAGGGTGCCATAGAAGATGTACAAAAAAGACAAAGAATTGATTCCTACCTTTGACTCATAAGTAAATGGATCTGTTCCATATCTCTTAGTGCTCAAGAGGAAAATAGGTATGTTGTTATGAGTTCAAACCTTGGAGTTTCACAGGCTTTATAACTAGCTCAATATCTCAAGAAATGAGCAGACAATAATAGCCACATCATTATTTTAGCTTTACCTTTCTTATCAAATGTGGACCAATATAGTACCTTGCTCAGGTAGAAATGTGCAAACTATAAAATATTTAACACATCCTTAAACGCCCAAGAAAATAAATGAATTTTATTGCTCCTAAAGTTAAGGAAAAATATTTTTCCTACTACAAATTTTTTCATGGTTAATTTTCTATTATTTTTACAGATGGGTGAGACAAAAAAAAAAGAGGTAAAGTAAGAAAAAAAAGGCTGTTAAATGGTTTTTGAATGTCACAGGATGAAATTCTTTTGCATATAGGGTAAAAAGAAGCAGGAATGAAATTAAGATTCATGGAGTGAAGTTAGATTACCCTTTGAAGGTTATGTGAACATATGGCTAAGTAAGTGGCAGAATAAATGGACAAGAGGGCAAATTTTAGCTATTTATGCAGTAGATAAAATTACATATAGTATTACTTTATAGACCTAATATTTAATTTTAGTGTTAAAAGTCTCTGCATATGAGAAATATGATAAATGGAGAAAAGAATTTTAGTCTTTTTCTTTAATTCTCATTTATTAGGAAGAAGAATCTGGCAGCCCACTCTCCAATGCCATCAAAAATCCTGTGACCAGCAAAGATGAATGACACAGGGTTGGGGAGTGTTACAATCTGTTGTACATAGGGTTGCTATGAGTCAGACCCAACTAAATGGCACCTATTAACAAGAACAACAAGTTCTTCAACTTGAGAAAAATTTCAAAGTTATTCTTCTGAGCATATGAAAAAAAGAAGAAAAAATCATATAGCACTTAGGATGAAGATAGACCATGTACCTATTTTATTTTTATGTTTTCTTTTTTAAAGCTTCTGTTTAATAATATAATTTAGTTTGCATCTTAATGGTAGGAAAACAAATAAGAGAAATATCTGACATTGGTTTCTCCTTGTGTAGGAATTTGGTAGACAACTGTTAATTTCTTGAACATGACTGCTTTCAGCATTCATTTTAGTGACTGAGTGTTGACTATTTGAATTGAGTAAAGTTTGCTAGATTTCTATGTTCATTTTACCTGGTTTCTGAAATATGATTGCATTATAAGCACTGCTTATAGGCTAAGGGGAAAAAAAGACTTTCAAATATGATTTCTTTTCTTCTTTTGTTTCCTTGCCCTTCCCTCCCTTCCTTCCCTTCTTGTCTCCTTTGCTCACTCTTTTTCCATTCTTCATTGTTAATGTTTTCAAAGAGGAACAAGAAATGTTTCCTATTTCAGTTTCCCTGAAAGGAAAAAAATCTTTGACAAAATTGTTTTTAGTTGTTGACTAGTTATCCCTTTGATGATTTGACTACACGTGTTTAATATTGTTATGTTTTGAATCTAAAATGTTTCCCATAGGTCAATTGTTTAAATGTTTGGTCGCCAGTGCTGAGGCTGTGGAACTTTGGGAGGTGGGACATAGCTTTGTAGAGGGAGGTCCCTGGGGCAGGGTCTTTGGGAGTTTTACTTGAGCACATGGCTGCAGGAACCGCTGTCTGCTTCCTGATCACTGTGGCATGAGGTTCTTTGCCACAGGCCTTACTGCCTGCCCCATGACCATGAATGCCTTGCCTTGCCACTATGAACTGAAATCCTATGAACTATGAGTACCAATAAATATTTCTGCCTATAAATTGTTTCTGTCAGGTATTTAACCATAGTTATGCCCAAGCTGGGATTTAGCTCAGTTGGTAGAGCACCACCCTGTACTCTCTGAGGTCCTGGGTTCAATTCCCAGCACTACAAAATTGGGAGAAGGATGTGGCAATACATTCCTGAGGCAATCCCAAAAACAAGCAGCCATTGAAAACCCTGTGAGGGTCTCTGTGAGTTGGACAAGACTCACTCCACCTAACAACAACAATGCACAAGTTGGCCTGCAGCAGTAGCACTGTGGCATCAGATCTTAGAAGCTAAACAGGGTCAGGCCTGCTTAGTACTTGGATAGGAGACTGCCTGGGAATACCAGGTGCTATAAGCTTGGGAGAAGGACCTGGAAACTCACTCCGGAGAATCAATCTGCCATTGAAACACTATGAATAGCAAACAATCACTGACAGTAGTGTTTCGCCTGTTGTAAGTAGGGTTGCTATGAGCCAGATACCAACTTGATGGCACCTAACAACAATGCACAAGCTGACTAAAACAAATTATTCTCTGCTACTCATATTGTTTTCAATGACTGATTGTTTCAAGATTGTTTGTGGAGGGTGCTACCATGCCCTTCTCCCATTTTTGAACTGCTGGGGATGGAACCAAGGGTTTCAGAGAGTGCAGAACATCACTCTATCAATCGAGCTAACTCCCAGCCCCACTAACACAAATATCTACCTTAAATTAGACTTAAGTAGAAAAGGCTGATTCCTGTATTATAAAATATCAGTGGAAGTGTCAAATCTTAGTTGCACATGTCACCTTCCTTCATTGTTAAGTGCATGATAAATATTGAAAAATGACTACATATTCATTGCAAGCTTTGCACTCCTTTTTGTGAGTCAATGTTCATTATGGTAATCATACATTTCCAAGCAATAACTAAAGCAATAGGCTTCCTGTGGACCTTACATATCACAGCCATTTCTGATTCTGAAATACATACTCTGAGTGTGCTTATCCTGAAGCTATCTTTACCATGTTCAGAAGTCCATTTCCTTTTCATGAATGCAAATTGTTGTTAGCTGCAACACCAGAACAGGATGTACCTATAGTCCTGTTAGATATAACAGGAGCTATAAAAGTATCAAAATTGATCAAATTTTCATTACTAGAAAGTTTAAAGCATATATTTCAGAATAGTACGTTGTCTCTTTACTTCTGCCTGAAATAGTAAGAAAGAAATGGAAGAAAACAAGAAAGCCTCATTTACTCCATCTGTCTCATTTAAAATCCATCCTAACTCTTTGTATTATAACTCATTTTCTCCTGGCTTATTTTTGAAGACAAATGTTACTTAAAACATTGTGGTAATGTAGAAGAAATATGTGTTATTTGAGAAATTTGAGGCATAAACCCAACAAATAGCTGTCTTAAAAATACTGAAAGAAAGAAAGAAAGAAATTAAGAATATTTGTATTAAGAGAGGTAACTTTTTTTTTGAAAGTAGGTCAATGTTCTGGAGACAGGAAAATGTGACTTGTTGCTACAGGTGTCATGGTAAGTTTTATACTATTAATAAATAGACATGAAAAATTTAGAAGTACACAGTCATAGCAAGTGTCTGCTTACTGGAATAGTGTAGTATCACAGATATATTACTATTCTGTTTATCTCCATAAAGAAAATATGATATTGAAGTAGCCATGTCTTCAACTTCCTACACTTTCTGCTGATAAATATCTAAAGAAATGTCTTAATTAGTCTAAAGAAAAACACAAAACAAAATCACCATGAACATATCTAACCTACTGATGTCAACTTATCAAATGCATGAAAATTTTCCCATTCTTAGAGAAAGATAAGAAATGAAATCAGGCATAGTTCTTATTTATCTGCTATAGATTAAAATTTCCATATTCTCTAGTTTACTTTGTGATAAGACAGTAAAAGGTTTTTTTTTTGTATTTTTTTATAATGTGGAAGTGATATCTTTAAGCAAAGATACTTTCAACTCACAATTGTAATGCTCTCTTTTTCATCTCTAATTTTCTTAATTTAGTCTTCTTTCTCTTTCCTTTTTTTAGTTTGTTGGGTTTGTTGATTTTATGTTTTCAAAGAATCAGCTATTTGTTTCAACTTTATTATTGTTCTTTTAGTCTCCATTTCATTATTTCTGCTGTGGTCTTTATTATTCCTTTCAGCCTACTGATTTGGGGTTTTATTTGTTCTTCTTTTTCTAAAAGCTTGAGGTGCATCATTAAGTTATTTGTTAGCCCATTTTGGTTTTTTAATGTAGGCACTCATAACTAAATTTCCCTCTTAGAACTAACTTTGGTGTATTCCAAAAGTTCTGGTAGGTTGTGTTTTCATTTTCATTTCATTCTATGAATTTTTAAAATTTCCTCTCTGATTTCATTAAGTACCCATTGATCATTTAAGAGTATATTGTTCATTCCCCATGTATTTGTATAGTTTCTGTAACTTCTCTTGCTGATCATTTCCAGTTTTATTCTATTATGATCTGTTAGGATACATGAGGCTGAGGTTTAGCTCATTGGTAGAGTATTGTTCTGTGTGTTCTGAGGCGCTGGGTTTGATCCACAACACTGCAAAAATGGGAGAAACACCTGGTAGCCCACTTCCAAAAACAATCACAAACCAATCACCTATAAATGGCAGAGAAACACTGACATAGTGCCAGGCATGGCACGGTGTTGAGGAGTATTTCTTTCTGCTGTACATATAGTCACTATAAGGCAGACCCGACTCAATGACATCTAACCTATTCTAACCTAGGATACACAACATTATTTTGATTATTCTGTAATTGTTAAGACTTTATGTATGGCTTAAATGGTGATCTATTTTAGAAAAAGTTCCACAGGCTGGTGAAAAGAATAAGTATTCAGTAACTTTGGGATAGAATATTCTGCATATATCTAATAAGTCCATTTGATCTATTGTGGTGTTCAACTCTGAAGTGTCTTTGTTAATTTTTTTTTATCTAGATGTTCTACCTATTGATGAGAGCAGGGTATTGAAGTTATTCACTATTATTGTATCTGGACTTATCTGTCCCTTTCAATCAAGTAGTGTTTTTTTTTTTTTTTTAATAAAGTTGGAGCACTTATGTGCAATGCCTATGTATTTGCAATTGTTATACTTTTTTGACTTTTTTCTTTATTCATATGTTTGTTATTGTCAGGTGTCACTGAGTCTTGTCTGATTCATAGCAACACTCATAAGATTTTCAATGGCTAATTACTTTGGGATTGCTTTGGAAGTGGATGGCTATTTCCTTCTCCCATTTTTATGGTGCTGGGGATTGAACCTAGGGCCTCAGTGTGTACAGAGCTGCATGCCACCAAGTGAGGTAAAACCTAGCCCTATCTTCCTACTAGTTTTAACTTGAAGTCTACCTTTTCTGATATAAGGATGGCTATTTCTCATTTTTTTGCTTGGCTTCCTCTTGATTGATGTATAAATTTCTATCCTATTACTTTCAGTCTATGACAGTCTTTGCCAGTGAGATGTGTTTCTTGCAGACAACAAATTGTTGGATCTTGTTTTTTAACCCACTCTACTAATCTATGTGTTTTAGTTAGCTCAGTTGGCAGAGTGCTTCTCTGTGCTCTCTGAAGCCCAGGGTTTGATCCCTTGCACTGCTAAAATGGGAGAAGGACCTAGCTTCCCACTCCAGAAACAATCCTGAAATAATCTGCCATTGAAAACACTATGAATAGTAGAGAAGCACTGACATAGTACCATGTTGAGGAGTGCTTTCTCCTGTACATATGGTTGCTATGAGTTGGACCCAACTCAATGGGACCTAGCAACAACAACAAAAATGACAACAATAACAACATTTAGGATTATATTTGAAAGGGGTTTGCTCTTTTTGTAATTGTGTTGGATGTTTTCCTAATTGGTTGAAGTAAAATTTGTTCTTTTCTTTTTCCCTTATTTATATTCAGGATTTGCTGGTTTTTTGAGTTAGACAAGATTGATGTTTCCTAGTTCTCTTTAGTGTGTCTGTCCCTCCCATGATGTTTAATCTTTCCTGTGCTCTAATTGTGGAGACTGTGTTTTTTATTTTTCTCTGCTTTTATTTGTAGATTTCCTTTAAGTATCTTGTGCAGTGCTGGCTTGGTGCTCATGTATGGTTTAGGGTATACTTGTCTTTGAAAGTCTTTATTTAGCCAACAATTTTAAATGACAACATTGATGGACCTAATAATCTTGGTTGGCAATTATTTACTTTCAGAGCTTGAAATATATCATTCCATCCTTTCTTAGATTTTAGGGTTTGTGTAATTCTAATGAGTTTTCCTTTGTAAGTGAGTTGGTGTTTTTTCTCTTCTAGCTTTTAATACTGTGTTTTTTTTTCTGTAATCTTGACATTTTAATTATGGGTCTTGGGGAGTTTCTTTCCTAGCTATGTCTATTTGGTGTTCTAAATGCTTCTTGTGGTTAGATGTTCATTTCTTTCCCAAGATTTGGGAAATTTTCTGCTATAATTTCACTAAATAAGCTTTCTATGCATTTAGTTTTTATTTCAACTCCTTCTTCTACCCCATGGATTGTTTGGCTTAGTCCTTTGATCATGACCCAAAGTTCTTGAAAATTCTTGTCAAGTTCTTTTATTTTTTTCTTTGTTGATATCTGAATGTAGTATTTCCTTCAAATTCTCTTCCATCCCTAATATATCTTCTGCTTCATCTAATCTACTGGTGATGCTTTCTACTGTGTATTTTATTTAGTTTATTGAGTTCTTCATTTTCAACATTACTGTATAATTTTTTTTCCAAGATCTCAACTTCCTTGCTGAATTTCTCATCTATTTTGCTGACTTTTTCTTCTACCTTGGTGACTTTCTGACCTAGTTTCCTTGTTTGCATCTTCTTTGAAATCAAGGATAATTTTTACAAATAGATATTTTAATTATTTGATATTTCAAATGTTTTAGTGTCTTTGGATTCAGTGGTTAAAGAATCATGGTCTTTTGGAGGAGATTCATTGTCTTGCTTTTTCAGGTTCATGTGTTTCTGGGTTGTGGTTTGTGCATTTGTAGGGGTGGGTATACTCCCTGCTTTATTTGGGGAGGGGTTAGTGAGCAGCTTTCTCTCAAAATTTCCAGTGCTACTCCTGGAGGGAAAGATAAATCACTATAAAAGTTAAAATATCTGACCAAACCTATATAAAAATGTACTTACAATCACTTAATGCCAACTGCTGTGCCATGGATATCCACAGAACAAAGAATAGCAATGGTAATATAGAGTAAGCTACAAATTTCCAAAATATTTAGGGTGAAGGTATAAATACTACTTGCCTGAAGGAAGAAGGGGGTCAGAAAAAGGGAAGACAGAAGGATGCCTTATGGGTCTAGTAAAAAAAAAATAAAGGAAAAAGAAGATCTAGAAAGGAAATGAATGTTAGCATGAGGAGGGAAAGGATCTAAATGTAAAAGAAGTGATTTCATGATAAAAAAAGATATATAAACAGAATTAGGTAAACAAAAACAGAACAATAAGAAGTAGCAAGCTTAAATGATTTAAAGCAGTGTTATTATTGTTAGGTGCCATCCAGTTGGGTCTGATTCACAGTGACGTTATGTACAACAGAACAAAACTACCCAACAGTATAAACCTGCACAGGATCTTTTATGTTTGAGACCATTGTTGCAGACACTATGTTTATTCTCATTTTTGAGTCATGTGACACCAGCAAATGGAGGTCTCTGAGGCTTTACTCCTTTCTCATCATTAAAGTTGACTATACTTTGAGAAGGGCTGGAATTTAGCTCAATTGGTAGAGTGCTTTTCTGCACCCTCTGAGACCCTCAGTTCCATCCTCAACACCACAAAAGTGAAGGAAGGATGTGTCAATCCCTGGTCAAAGCAATCTCAAAACAATCAACCATTGAAAACCCTATGAGGGTCATTATGATTTGGACAGACTTGGTGGCACTTAAGAATACAACAATTCCTACTTTGAAAAGGCCATTCTTCTCTAATCATCTTTTGAATGCCTTACTATCTGAGAGGCTCATTCTTTGGCATGTATTGGGCAGGGCTTCTCTGCTATTTATAGGATTTTCAATGGTTAATTGTTTTGTGAGTGGACTGCCTGATCCTTCTCCCTATTCTGTATTTGTCTGGAGTGGCCCTGATGGTAACTTAAATATTGGTGGTGTAGCATTCAGCATCACAGCAAAATTTAAGCCCCGATAGCATGACAAGTTTATAGACATGGGGAGGATTTCAAGTATAGTAAATAAAAAAAAACTAAAAAAAAGAAGAAATATAAAAATTACATTAGAAAAAAGTTAAATGACAAAATGAAAAATAACAATGAAAAGAACGAAGATAGAAAAAAAAAGAACTAGAAATTAATTTTTTGCCCCCTTCCACCCCAGCATCTCTGGAAGGTGAGGCAGAAAGATTTGAGCCCTAGCCAGAGGCAGACTGCAGAATTCAATGTGAATTTATCTCTAAGCAAAAATTAGAAAAAAGCTGGAGTTACAACCCTGTGTCATTGCACTTGCCCCATGCACTTACCCCATGTAAAGCTCTCAGTTCTATCCCCAACAAAGCAGGAAGAGAAAAAGAAAAAAGAAAAAAAAAAAAAGGAAGGAAAAGTACTTGAGGGGCTTCCTTTTCTGTCTTTAATATTGGAGGCTGTTAGGTGGAGGTAGTAGTCTGTTGAGGATGGAGTCTTTTTATCTGATCACTGCTCAGAGTTGATAGTCTTTATAGTTTGCTCAGGAGATGAGTATTATCTTCCTGCTGGGGCTGGGGACTGGTAGGTGGGGAGTACTACTTGCTTCTGGGTAACTCTACCAAACCTTCTGCTTCCTGAATCTGTCAGCATGGCAGTGTCCCATCTTTGACCTCACTGCAACTGACTGCTGGAGCTCTATAGCATGCTGGAGCTGTGGCATATCACCCTCAGGCTCTCTGTGGGTGATAGTTCTTTGTTTTCAGTCCCCTTTGATTGCTCAGTTTCACACAATATGTTCTCCCTAAAGATGGTGCCTGGTCACAGTCCTCAGAGAAATGGGGTGTGGGAAAAAGAATAACTTCTCCAATTTTGAAGACCCTAGTCAGGAAGAGCCACTGTCTCACCAAGTGTCTGGAAGAGTTTAAGGGCTTTAAGAACTGTGAGTTTGTTCTGTAGGCCTGCTAGTCTGCTAGTCTGATGGCCAGGAATATCTGGCCTACCTCTTTGGATGAGGGCTTCATTTCCCCTCCCCACAGGAAGCCACAGGTAGAGATGGGTCCTGCTCAGTTTCCTGTTGCTGATCAGCTCTATTCTGTATAGTAGGACCATCTTAAAATCTCCTCTATGATTTTTGTGCTTCTTCAGACCTTCTTTCTTTGGAAAATATTCCATTCCTTCCTATTATAACTTCTTTGTTTTACCATGTCACATGTGTCTAGGACTTCTACCATCTTAAACTGGAAGTCCTAGACATCTATTCTGGGAAGGAAGTACTATGTCTTTTTCTTCTCTGTACTTTAAGATACAGAATGCTGTGTACTGCAAGTAGTGTGAACTTAAGATATGCTGGTTTAGTTAGAGAAATTCTAGCTTTGTGGAAGCTTTGGGAAAGGTCGAACTCAGAAAAATTTTCTGGAACTTTAGTTTTCTTACTAAGGCAGTGTTATTTGCCATCTATCTTCCTAGATCAGCAAATATAGCAAGAAGAATTTAACCTAAAATTATCAGATTAGGAAACAAGGTGCTCTCCTAAACTATTTTAATCTATATACTTGCTACATATCTGTCAGCTTATCCTGCTGTGGGGCTTGTGTGTTGCTGTGATGCTGAAAGCTATGCCACCAATATTTTCAGATATTAACAGGGCCACCCATGTTGGACAGATTTCAGCTGAGCTTCCAGATAAAGACAGAATAGGAGAAGGATCCATCAGCCCATTCTCAAAATAATTAGCCATTGAAATCCCTATGAATAGCAGAGAAACACTGTCAAATATAGTGATGGAAAATGAGATCCCCAGTCTGGAAGAAATGATTGAGGAAGAGTTACCTCCTCAAAGTAGAGTCAATCATAGTGATGGGAATGAAGTAAAGCCCCAGGGACCTCCATTTGCTGATGTGGCATGACTCAAAATGGAAATAAACAGTGTCTGCAACAATGGGCTCAAACATAAAAAGATAATATATGTGACACAGTTTTAAGTAGTGTTTCATTTTGTTGTACATAGGGTAATTATGAGTGGAATATGACTCCACAGTACCTATCAACAACAACAATGTTCTACATATAATGATTGTTCACATATTCAATATGCAACAGGATACATTCAATATTAAAATTGTTTTGTTGTTAGGTATTGTTGAGTAGAGTCCCACTCACAGTGATCCTCATAGCGTTTTTAATGGATGATTATTTCAGGATTGCTTCTGGAGTGGACTGTTATGTCCTTCTCCCATTTTTGCCATGCTGAGGATTGAACCTAGGGCCTCAGTGTTCACATAACAGCACTCTACCAACTGAGCTAAAGCCCAGCCTAGAATTAAAATTATAGTATGAAAAGTAACATTGCATAAAAGAAATTACAGTAAAAACTCTAGTAGTACTTGATAGATTTTCAATGTAAACATCAATTGTCTTGTTACTCAAGCAGTTGAGAATATTTATTGAGCTCCCATTATATGTCTTATAGATATTGACTTCAGTAAAGTTCTATATTCAGTGATTTACTTTTATTATGTATCTAGAGTAAAAAATATTTTTCACAGAATGATTTAAACCTTTTGTTTATACATGTATTAATATTAACCATTTTTCTCCTTTTATATTTTTAATTATTATAACTGAAGTCTTAAGTTTTTATTTTAAAGGATATAATAGTCTTTTAGATTTTTGATTTGGGAGAGATTTTATAACAGGAGGTTGAACTCTGGGCATCACATATGCTAGGCAAGTGCTCTACCACAGAACTGCACCCAAAGGTCCTCTTCATTTTTTTATTTTGAGGCAAAGTCTCATTAAGTTGCACAGGTGGCTTCTAGCCTTGAACTGGTGATGCTCCTGTCTCAGTCTTCTAGGTTATGGATTATAGGCATGTGCCCAGCTTTATTTTAATTTTATATTATTGAATTATATGATTTACTGTTGGGGATTTTCTAAAAAGCACCCCTTAATTAAGGTCTCTCTGACCAGCCTGCAGGACTGATCTCTGGGTGATCCCAGGCCACATTCTAGTCACTCCTTTATCCCCACTCCCATTGAGTGGCTAAAGATGGCCCCTGACCAGCCCGACCTTGTTCCAACCACCTCTACCTTGATTGGTTAGCCCTAGCCCCCTGATTGGCTCCTAAAGCACACTACCTGATTGGACCCCTACACACCTAACCCACCAATACAAATTTCACCCCAAAATCACACTATTTAAATAACTGCCCCACCTGGCAGGTTTGACAGTCAAGGAATGTGCCCTCATTAGCTATCCCCAGTACACACGCCCTTTCAAGAGCCTATATAAACAGGCTCCAGGACCTCACCTTCACCCCTATTGTTTTCCACCTGCTGTCTGGACCCCATCACCTGTGACCCAATGCTCCCCAATCCTGAGATGCACCATCTAGCAAGCCAGCGAGTCAAGACCTGGGGCTCTGAAGTGCCAAAGGCTACAAACAACTCATGAAGAGCTTCCCAATTCCTCCCATCCTTGGGAAGGAGGGAGGAAGAGAAGGCAAGCTGCTAGTCAAGACCACAGGATCCAGTGCAGCAGAACATACATTATCTGTGGCTGTAACTTTAAGAGCAGAGCTGTACCATCAGTGAGCCTGCAGCATTCTATGCTGCCTCCGAGCTAGCACTTGCTTCTTGCTGGTTGCCCCTCACTTGGGGAGCAACCCAATAAACTTTTCCATTCCTGTTTTTTAATAGAAGGTCTCCCAAGGTCCTTCTCTGGTGCCTCCGGTCTCGTGGGTCCCCAATACCCACATGGTGTCAGGGCAAGGCTTTGACCTCAGCCGGGCCTGAGCCGAACCTGGACAATTTACAAAATAATGTTGAAAGTTGTAAGGAGACATGTATACTCTTTGTATAATGAAGAAAAATTAAATGGTTAGTGTTGATCAAGATGAAAATATTTTGAGAAAATAAACACTTGAATTCACTTCCTTGACTGAATCAATGGGTTTAAATGGGGTTTGCAGTATTTTATATGAGTATATTCTCTCCAAGTCACTCCCATGCTAATACAAAATAATATAGTATAAAAGTAGTACCAAGTATTTATATCGTTTCCTCCAAAGTATTTTCATATACTTTATTTTATATTTGGAAATTACATAATTCTTTAATGTATCTATAGTTTCAAGGGAGATCAATACACTTTTCTTTTTAAATTTTCAGAGAAAAAGTGGAAGCCAATTATATCCTAAAATGTTTATATCAGTCATAAAATAACCTTAATATTTTTTTTCTTGTGGTAAGTGAGGGCTGAATCCAGAGACTCACATAATCTTTGCAAGGGCTCTACCACTATACTGTGCTCCCAGCCCATTATTTATTTTTTATTTTTGAATCAGGGTCTCACTTAAGTTACACAAGCTGCCTCTGGCCTCAAACTCATGATCCTCCTGTTTCTGAGTACTGAGTCATTGGGATTACAGGAGAGCCCCACCACGCCCGGCAATCTGTTAACTTTTAAGCCATAACATAAAACAAATACAAGAGCATGAATATATTTAAGCTGCAACTGTCTTAATTTCTAACTAATACATGAGTCAGATCTGTCTCAATAGCACTTAACAACAAAAACATATCCAAAGCAACAGAGACAATAAAATATATACTTGAAAAATAGATAAATAAAATGCGAGAATGAGTGTTAATACTCTGTAAATGTGTTATAACCAAGAGTATAAAAATTATAATACTTGTTATTGATTAGAAGAAAATAATTACCAGTGTCATGATATTAATTAGACAGCTAATCCACGCCCTTTAAATTCTCTGAAGTACTTCATGGAAAAGTATTAGGGACAAGAAATCTGTGGATGCAGATTTTTTAGAGGGTAGAAGGAAGCACCTGAAATTGGTACATGTACTTTATTGGATTCATTAACTTATTTTCATACAAAGTTTTTAGATTTTTTCACTTA
>VMDO01011068.1:0-68610 GCA_007922755.1 Pedetes capensis | reverse complement strand
GTGGCTGCCCCTGCACTTGGAGCAGGGCTCTGGTGGGCCGCCGCTCTCCTCCCACCTGACCCCTGCAGCCTGAGGACCCCGCCCTAGAGCAGGACCTTCAGAGCTTCTGTCCACACCCCAGGCAGACTGTGGGGGCCCTGCAGGTTCTGGAGCAGGGGAGTGGCTGGAGATGGGGTGAGTGGGAGGTGCTCTCTGCCAGGAAGGCCCCTGAGACCCGGCGGGCGGCTGGCAGTGGGGGGCTGTGGAGGAAGATGCGTCCCCCGAGCGGAGCTGGCACCCGGCCAGCAGCCTTCTAGTCAGAGAAACCCGGGCAGTGAAAGTGGAAGGAGGCCTGGAGGGGCGGGGTGGACGAGCAGTCGGGGCAGCAAAAGGGGAAAGGGGCTGTGCGAAGGCAGAACTGCAACCTGGGTGGCACCTAGGGCCCGACCTCCTGCTCGGGGGTGCTTCCCACAGGGCGTCCAGCCACAGCAAGCCGGGGCGGCAGTGCGAGCTCTCCAGCGGTGAGTGAGCTACTGGGGTGACTGGGCGTTGGGGTGGGCTCCTGTCCTCGTTCTGCAGGAATCTCCTTGGGCTGTGGGCCATCAACTGTGGTCCCTGGCAGGGTGTGGCCCTGAGGGAGAGGATGCTTCAGATGTCGGCGGTGGCCCGATGCCACCGGTGGCAAAGGGACAGGCTGGGGGAGGTATCCCAGGAGGAAGGCCACCTCTGAGTGTCCCAGGGCAGAGGACCCTCTACTGTTGGAGGTGGGCACTGAGCGGGAAGCACAGACCCCACACGGGCTCTGTAGAAGTGGGGTGGGTTGAGCTGGGCACAGCAGCCCACACCGGTAATCCCAGAACTCAGGAGGCCGAGGCAGGAAGATTGAGAGTTTGAGGCCAGCCTGTGACACATAGTGATACCTTGTGTCCAAAAAGGGGGGGAGGGGTGAGTGGAGCAGGAAGGACACTGGTGCTCCTGTAACCCCTCAGGACCCCTCACAACTCACTCAGGTGCCCCTCAGGACCCTCTTAGAACTCCATCAGCTCCCTTTAGGACCCCCTCAGGGCCTTCTCAGGACTCTCAGGATCCCCTCAGGATCCCCTCAGGACCCCTCAGGATCCCCTCAGGGCCCTCTTAGGACCCCCTCAGGATCCCCTCAGGGGCCTCTCAAAACCCCCTCAAGACCCTCTCAGGATCCCCTCAGGATCCCCTCAAGACCCTCTCAGTATCTCCTCAAGGCCCCCTCAGGATCCCCTCAGGGGCCTCTCAAGACCCCCTCAAGGCCCCCTCAGGATCCCCTCAGGGGCCTCTCAAGACCCCCTCAAGACCCTCTCAGGATCCCCTCAGGGGCCTCTCAAGACCCCCTCAAGACCCTCTCAGGATCCCCTCAGGGGCCTCTCAAGACCCCCTCAAGGCTCCCTCAGGATCCCCTCAGGGGCCTCTCAAGACCCCCTCAAGACCCTCTCAGGATCCCCTCAGGGCCCCCTCAGGATCCCCTCAGGACCCCCTCAGGACTCTCAGGAACCCCTCAAGGCCCCTCAGGACTCTCAGGACCCCCTCAGGATCCTCTCAGGACCCTGTGAAGACCCCCTTAGCTTCCTTCAGGACCTCCTTCAAGATTCTCTCAGGGCCCCTCGAATCCCCACAGTGTCTCTTGGCTGTCCTGTGGTGGCTTCTCCTTCCTGCCCAAGGCACCCACTTGCTCAGCCAAAGCTCCTCCACAAAAGGGCTGTGGAGCTGGCATGGGTGGAGGCCATGGCTGCCCACTACGGGACAGGCCTGCACATCAGGTCAGGGTGCTGGCAAGAGGAAGGAGAGGCCGAGGCTGGGCACGATCCCTCACCCACTCCAGACCTCCAGCCATTGTACCCCTGTGTGCACCAACGGGTCACAGACGTCATGGAAGATAGGGTCCCAAGGAGGCTTCTAGCAGTGCTCAGGGGAGTCAGCTGAGGATCAGGGTTGTCGGAGCTGCCTGAGGACAGCGAGTCTCCCTGCTGAGCTGACCTGCCCTCCGCACCAGGAGGCTGGGCGTGTGGGCAGGGCCTGAAGCCTGACGAGGTGGCTGCAGCACCCTCCCCCCGAGCTGTGCCCTCTGGTGTCTGGAAACAGCAGGCAGCTCAGGCTCCCTCTGAGCCCCCCTGGTCTGAGGGTGGTGCGGGGCCTGGGTCAAGGGGAGGCCTGAGCCGACGTGGGCAGGCTGGGCCCCGGTGGCCCCCGGAGCTTCTTGGCTGCGCCGTTTCTCTTTGCCTTCAGCTCTGTTCTGCTGAATAGACCACCTTGAACCAATCGGAGTGGAAAGCACAGGCGGTACGTGGGACATGACACACTCCAGAGAGGGTCAGAGAACCAGCCGCGGCCGGCCGCTCGGGCACGTGGAACCAGGGACCAGGTGGCTACCCTGGGCTCTGCGCTGGAGGGCAGGGCCAGCCTGGGACTGTTGCAGGGAGACAGGCAAGAGGCCGGAAGCGGAGGGCCAGGACCAGCCAGGAGAGGGGCTCTGGCCTGGGAAAGGCCACCTGGTGGGGGCTGGGGATCTGGAGTGGCCGTGGGCAGTAATGCAGGACGGGGCCACAGAGCCGGGGCCCAGGGCAGGTAAGGGCCCTGCTGCCCCGCCCTGCAGGGGTCAGGTGTGAGTGCTGGGGGCTCCAGGCCAGCAGACGAGCCCTCCTGGGGGACGGCACAGCTGGGGGTCTGAGGCAGGTGGAGTTCAAGACAGCTGGAGACAGTGTGAGTGGAGTTCAAGGGTGCTCCCCTCCAGGGCCTCATCTCCTGTGGCTGTGACCACGGCCTCGGGAGTGAGGGAAGGGGGTGCAGGCTTGCAAGGCTGTGGACTGATGCTGGGAGGCCCTGGAGGAAGAGGGGCCGGGCCGCCACCTGCCCTCGAGGTTCCTGTCCCCACACAGTGACATCAGAAGCAGCATCAGGTTCCCAGGGCCATGGGTGCAGCAGACAGGGGCGGGGCATTTCCCAGCAGGGCATCACTTCCCATCGCTGTGAGGAGGGGAACAGAAAGTGCAGATGCCGCAGGGGAAGGGGGTTCACGTCCTCTGCTTCCTCCCTGCCCCGCACTGCCAGGGACCCAGGGTGCACAGGACCCACCTCCCGGCCCCCTCCCCTGGGCAAGGTTTCCTGGGCTGGGGGGTGGGGGGGAAAGGAAGGCCTTGGCCTCAGGCACCACGCTTAAGGGACCCCAAAGCAGTCATCAAGGAAAAACGCTGCTTAATGCATTGTGTTGAGCTGGGATTTAGCTCAGTTGGTAGAGCGCTGCACTGCAGTCTCTGAGGTCCCGAGTTCAATTCCCAGCACCGCAAAAATGGGAGAAGGGCCTGGCAATCCACTCCCAGGCAATCCCGAAACAGTCAGCCATTGAAAACCCTATGAGGATCTCTATGAGTCGGATACCGACTCGATGGAACCTAACAACAACAACAACAAAAATGCACTGTCTTAGTAAAACTAATACAAGGAAAAAAAACTCTGCGTGATCAGCGTCAAGGCTGTAGACCAAGGCAAGCCCAATGTTACTGCATCACTTTGCCTTAGGCTCCCGTTCAGCTGTGGGGGCCACAGCTCCACCCCAACCCCAGCCTCAGGTGCTGGAGGTGAGTGGCCAGTGCCCTACGTCTACTTGAGCCCTAACTACAGGCCTGATCGTGAGTCCATCTGCCCAGTGTCCACAAGACTCACAGGGTCCTTGGCCCTGTCCAGGTCCTGGGTTCTGAGTCTCCCATGCCCAGCACTGTCTTCTCCAGGGACCCAGGTGGCCAGGGACCGAGGCAGCTCAGTGGGTACAACCCCACGAGCCTGCAGGATTTCCTGGATCAGCTGCTGGCTTCCTGTGGGGTGACTCAGTTCCCCAAAGGCTGGTCTACACCGGGCAGCAGTGTTGGAATCTGATAGTCCTTGGTCCCCCCTGTCCAGATGCTCAGGGAGCAAATCGGGAGAAAGGGGCAGGAAGGGGTCCTTCTATGTGCACACTCACCACGCACCATCAGGTCCAGCAGATGCAAAGTGGCCAGGCTGCCTGAGGGAGGGGGCAGAGGAGGTGCTGCCCAGGAGCGAAGGCTGGTGGGGGCCAGGGGTCCTGGCCCAGCCTTTGCAGACAGCTGTGGTTCTGAAGCTGCCCGGAGGGAGAGAGTGGGCCTGGCCTGGAGTCTGGAACATGTGCAACAGTGGCCAGGCCTCTGGGGCCCTGAGTGAAAGGCTGGGCAACCCCAACTCTCCATGGGCAGCCTGAGCAGCCATGGCAGCCAGGCAGCTAGGCGTGGCCAGCCAGAGCCCCTGACTGCCCTGCAGGACTGGCTTGGGGTGCAGGTGGAGGCGTCCTGCGGGGGAGGGGTGGCCAGCCCTCGCCGTGCGCACAGAGCGTGGTGCCAGGAACCCAGCACAGAAGGCCAGGCCTCCAACTGTCGTGGTCTTGTCAGGGTCCTGTGGCCTACTAGATGCCCCAGGCCACTGTGGGTCTACACGGGGAGGATCCCAGGGCAAGCGCTGCCCCAGGAGGTGGCTCTGTGGGTGAGCTCTCACCCACTTGCTCAGCCCTGCCAGAGGCGCCCCTGGGTGACACCTGGCCCATGACAAGCAGCTGGCCCCAAGACACTCCCAGGCAGCACCTTCTGCTGACCCAGAGGGCAGATCCGCAGTTGGGGCTGGGAGACGGGGTGGTGGCTGTGGAAACCCAAGTCCCAGAACCAGGAGGAGCAGCCTTGGGGTGACAGCCGACAGTGGAGGTCAAGGCCAGGCCAATGTCATCCTCTGCACAAGGAGCTGGTCTGAGGGTCAGGGGACCTGGGCACTGGTCTCAGACCTGCCACCAAGGGTGCCACCCTGGGCCCGCATGCCCTTTCTCCGGGCCTCAGTTTCCACCTCTGGAAATCAGAGAGGGCAAGTCTCCTGAGCCTCACAACCTTCGGGAGTGAGAGGTGCTGTGGCCAGAGGCTGTGAGGCCCATGCTAGGGCAAGGCCCCCAACCTCGGGTGGACAGGGCTGGGGAGGTAATCTGCAGGAAAGGCCCTGTGGCCTGGGGTCCCCACCCGAGCTCTGGTGACGATGCCTGCTGCAGAGAGCCCCCCAAGCCTTCAGGAGTCCAGGGACATTTGGGAAGGGGAGGGGCTCCCCACAAAGGCTTCTGATGTGGCTTCCACTGGCAGTGGGACAGGAGTGGCCCGTTCTGGGTTTTCCTGGGGGCCAGCCAGGCAAGGCCTGAGTCTGTGTCCTATTCACATGCATGTGTTGGCAGGGGAAGGGTCGTGACCTGGTGGGAGGGCGTGCCATGCGGTTTGAACCCATCTGCGTGAGCCTGGGCGAGACCTCCCAGCCGCCTGCGCGGAGCAGGGTGTGGGTTGCGCTCTCCTGACCGCAGACACAGCCTGGGCCCAGCCTGGGGAAGAGCGGGCCGTGCTCTCCAGAGATGACAGGCAGGAACGGGTGTGCTGGGGAAGAGGAAGCCATCGCACCAAGCCTGCTGGTTTTCCTCTTTCTCAAGTCGTTCCAAAAACAAAGCCTTCGCGAAGAAGCTGGTATTCTGCGGGTATCATAAACAGAGGTGACCGGCACCCACTTCCCTCCCAGAAATCCCCCCAACTCCACCACCTCTGCCGGGGCTGCCGCAGGCAGCAAGGAGTCCCTTCCACCCCCAGCTCTGCTGTCGTCATGAAGCCGGCCCGCAGCCCCATCTTAAGGAGGGGCAGGCAGCCCAGTCCCCGCTGCCTGCCCTTCTCAGGCAGTGCTGGCAGCAGCCTGGGAGCAGGTGGGTGTCATGACGTGGCCGGGGGCCGTTGGTGGGACAGGGCTGTGACGGGGTCTCAGCGCTGGGGAGGCCGGGTTGGCGTCTGACAGCTGCTGAGGCTGAGTTGGGTGCTCTCAGGGCTGTGGAGGCCAGGTTGGGGCCTGAAAGGGATGGGGCGGCTGAGTGGGGCTCACTCAGGGCTGGGATGGGGAGGCTGGGTTGGGGAGGCTGGGTTGGGGTCTCACCATTGGGGAGGCTGGGTTGGGGTCTCATTAGTAGTGAGTCCTGGTTGGGGTTTCTCGGGGCTGTTGAGGACAGGATGGGGTCTCAGGGCTGGTGAGGCTGTGGTGGGGTCTCAGCACTGGTGTGGCTGTTTTGGGGTCTTGCCAGAGTAGGTCGGGGCTGTGAGTGGACGTGGGTCCTCAGGGTGGACATGCTTATATTCAGGACAAGTGCATGGTCCTCTGTGGGGGCTGGGGTTGCCTGTGTGGACTGCAAGTAGCCTTGGGGTCTCTCGGGGCCTTGGCTCCCACCTCATTTGAGACTCTGAACCCATTTAAAATCCAGACTGAGCGATCACTGGGTGTGGCACCGCGATGAGCGGCCTGTTGGGCGTGGCTTGTCTCAGTCACACTGCTGTTTGGGCCCTGGGGTGTTTCTGTGTGGGGCCCCGAGCCTGGGACATCCCTGGGCTCCAGGGCCTCTAGCATGCCCAGGAAACAGAGGTCTGTACCCCACTATCTGGCCCCACACAATAGCCAGTGGATAGGGTCCCTAGCCAAGCTACCAGGCCAGACAAGCCCTTAGGGTCTATGTGTCCTCATCCAGACAGCAAGGAGGCATGGGGAGGGCACTGTGGCATGGTCTGGCCTCCCATCTGCCACCAACAGACCTACCTTCCAGATGGCCAGTGCAGAATGGAAGGGCAGCTATCAGAGGAGGAAGGGGCTTAGGCCGTGTAGTGCCGGCTACTCTCTCTGATCCTGTCCTGGCAGGAAGATACAGGGTCCAAAGTCCCCATTTCCCCAATCCAACAGCCGCTGGCTGCTTCTCCAAAGTGTGCTGGCTGCGTGCAGACAGGCACAAGCACCCGTGCAGGGCGACTGGCCAGCACCTCTGCAGCAGCTGGCGTCTGTGTCTGGGATACTGTGCCCTGGGCCAGGCCAGGAGCCGGCGGGGACATGTACTGGCTGTGGCCGGGCCCCGGTCCTTGACTTCTTGAACTTCCTGGAGGAACCCCAAAGGACTGAGACCAGGGTTCCACTGTCCCCAACAGGCTGGCTGGGGGCCTTTTACCTGGACAGAAATTGTGGGGAGTCAGGGAGATGCTCTGCCAGTGCTGGCCTCCGGCAGTGTCTGTGTCCCTGAGCGTTTGACAGCAGTGGACAGTGGCAGCAGGTTGGAGGGATGGGGCAGCAGCAGCAAGTGGCGCCTTCTAGCGTTCCAGCTTTTACAAAGGCCCTCAAGGTCGAGATTCCTCAGCCCTGCAACTGTTGCAGCTCCCATAGGCCTGGAAGGTGGGGACCCCTAAGCCCGTACATGCCACCGCTCTTATGTAGGCCGAGGAGGCCAGGAGGCCTCAGCTCTTCACAGCAGCTGCAATGGCAGCTTGCAGGTGGGCCTAGGTATTGGGATTCCTCAGCCCTTGACAGCAGCTGGTGTTGCCACTTCTGCGTAGGACGGGGTATTAGGATCCCTCAGTCCCACAATGTAGCCAGCGTTACAGCTCCCAGGTCTAGGGCATCCGAGACCCTTGGTCTTAAAGACTCGACAGCTCTTTGGCACTCTTCCAGCAGTTGGGGCCTTCAGTTTCTCCCTTTTGTCTTTTTACAGCTTTTCTCTCTCCTCCACCCTGCCTCTCCTTTCTGCCCTGGTCACTGTTGATCTGCTCAGCTGCCTCTTATTCCTGTGGCTGTCACGATGGCCACCATTTGGAGGCAGTAACTACAGTGCTGCTGCTGCTGCTGCTGCTGCCAGTTGCCGGTGTTGCAGCCTTGCCTCTTCCACTGTCTGGCTGCCAGTCACTTCACTGTTTCTGCAGCTCAGTGTCTGGCTGCTCGGCCGTCTCTTGTTCCACTGCTGCTCCGCTGCCTCTGCCATTCCTCACCACCGCTGCCTCTGCCATTCCTCACCACCGCGGTCACTGCTCTTCTGCTGTCTTTGCTGCTTCTGTCTTTCTGTTACTAGCTCATCCTGATCTAGTAAAAGTAGACAAAGACTACAGAAGAGAAGCCTTTTATCAGGCAAATGTTGCAGTACCAGGGAGCACCTCAAGGGGGTGTCCCCTGGCCAGCTCAGCTCAAGTGACCTGCACAGCCTTCTTAAATAGCCAGAAAGGGAAAGTTTGCACCAATCACGGAAATGAAGGTTTGTGTTTGCACAAATTACAGCGTAGTTCATTCTGCCTGATCCTGGCAGCTCCTTTGGCCCAATCATAGCAGTCTTTTTTCCACTAATCACAACAGTCCCTCTGCTGGGCCACCGAGGAAGTGCTTCTCCTCTGGCAGGACTGGAGCTGCGCCTCCAGGAGCGGGGGTTGAGCTCAGCAGCCATGGTCACGTGGCTCCTCCAGGCATCCACGGAGCGTTCAGAGCCCACGGTGCTGGTGCAGAGTTGGTTCAGCTGGTGCTTGACGGAGAGGTCTTTGCTTAAAATGGCTGGAGTAGCAAAGGGGCCTTGTTTTGGTTGTTGTTAGGTGCTGTAGAATCGAGTCCAACTCATAGCGACCGTATGTACAGCTGATCGAAACACTTGCCGATTCTGTGCCAGGCACATGATCTTATTTATGTTTAAGCCCATTGTTGTAGACACCGTGTCAATCCATCTGGTGGAGAGTTTTCCTCTTTTGCGTTGACCTGCCACTCTCCCAAACATGATGTCCTTCTCCAGGGATTGATCTCTCCTGACTACATGTCCGAAATATGTAAGACACAGTTTGGCCATTCTTGCTTCCAAGGAGCACTGCGGTTGCACTTCTTCTAGGACAGATCTGTTGGTCCTTTTGGCAGTCCATGGTGTATTCAATAGACGTCTCCAGCACCACAATTCAAAAGCATCAATTCTTTTTCTGTCTCCCTTGTTCAATGTCCAGCTTTCACAACTATATGATGCCACTGAAAATGCCATGGCATGAGTCAGATGCCTAGCAGCTGCCAATTAGGAAGCCAGATGGCCTCATCCGCCAACATCTGTGCTTCCTCACAGGAAAATAAGCAGCAGAAGTGCTTACAGTAAGAGTGAAATAAAACCTCATCACTAATGCTAATACTGATTTTAACAGTGTACTAATACTATACACCCAGCACACCAAGGGCAGGGGTCCCCCTGAGCTCCTCGCCATGAGTGAGGCATTTCATGTGCACCTTGAACCCTCTCAGTTTGCCTTCTTCTCCCTAACAGTTTAGTCTTTGTCTTATTACAAATGTTGTTGTTGTTAGGTGCTGTTGAGTCGGTAACAACTCATAGCGACCCTCATAGGGTTTTCAATGGCTGACTGTTTCGGGATTGCCTTGAGAGTGGATTGCCAGGCCCTTCTCCCATTTTTGCAGTGCTGGGAATTGAACTTGGGACCTCAGAGACTGCAGCGCAGCACTCTTATTACAAATAGGGGGTTCTATATAACTGCAATGAGATTTTTAAAACTTCTCCCACAAAACATTGGGCCATGATGAGGCTCACCTGAAACCAGAGCCTCCACACAGCCACAGGGGGCCGTGGATGTGAGGGAGGGGTCAGACAGTGGCCCCGCTTTCTCACCTCCCCAGGCTGCGCTGCCTGGGTGGTGCAAGGAGTGGGGGCGGTCCTGGACTTCCTTTTGGGGAGACCTGAGGGGGGAGTGCAGGTGCTGGTGGCCTGGAGCCCTTCCCAACAGCAGGCCCAGGGGCCATCATGCCCAGCTTGGGTGGCCTCTGAGGGGGGTCCTATGGGTTCTAAGCCGATTCGTAGGACTCATGGCAGAGAATGTTTCTGGGTGGGCTTCAGATGAGAGTGAAGGGCAGACGGGAGGGAGGGGTGCCCCAGTGACTGGTACCAGGGGTCCTGGCCTGGCTCAGGGTCCCCTCAAGGGGCCTCAGAACCAGGGCAGCATGGGAAAGAAAGGAGAACATTGGCAGGGGAAGGAGCAGCAGCAGGGGTGCGGAGGCCACCGAGGCTGGAAGGACCCAGCAGCTGTACTCGCTGCCAGCTGCCCTTCTAACCGGCGGATATGCGGTGTAGACACACAACCAGATAGACGTCTCTGGCTGGAGTTTATGGCCAGCTTCCCTAATGGAGTGTGGGCCGGGAGGTTCCCTGGGGGCCATTTCCTGGGCAAATGAATCCTGGCCCAGCACTCACGATCTCACCAGTCTTCAGTCACTGTCTGGGGATGGGGGGCCTTCTGCTCCCGCCAGAGCAGAGGAAGGAGGCCGCGGAGCAGGGGCCAGCGTGAGTCTGGCCCTCCCTGGTGGACCGAGTCCTCTTCCTCCCACATCTGTATAAATGGGCCAGCGGGAGGTCCCCAGGGGGATGGCCAGAGGACACACGACTGCCCCCTCTGATCCAGCAGGCCATTCCTGGTGCCCAGCGAGGAAGCTCTGGGCACCTTCCGATGGCTCCCTGTGCAGATCCCATGGGACTCCATGGCTCTGACATCAGCACCTCACGGGATGGGGTGACCGAGGCTGGCCTCTGAGGCAGGGCGAGTCAGGGAGTCCGGAGTCCAATCACCATACCACCCGCCATGCCTTGGAAGTCAGACTCTCTCCCCCACAAGTCCACCTGGGCTGGGTGAGGCTGGGTGTGGCAGGCTGCGGGCCCTCCTTCTGGGGTGTGTGTGGGGGCGAGGGGGGTCAGCAGAGACAGTGGCGGGGGGGGTAGCCGTGGATGTGATCCTGACCACAGGAGGGTGGAGGACTGCCCCTCTGAGCACCACGCTCAGGGTGACCATTGGGACTTCTCTGTCCCGGAGCTGAAGGAGGGGACACCCTGGTCCCAGGCATGGGCTTGGGATGGGGCCTCGGGCTGACGCAGGCAGGACCTGAGAGCACAGGCCGGGGTGCTCAGAGGGAGGTCAGAGCGAGGCCAGCGTTCTGGAGCCTTCTGGGGAGCGACCCCGATCGCACGCCTGCTGTTCTGGGGCTCTGCTTCAGGAGGAGGCCGGGCACGGCGGGTGCCGACACCCTGCAGGGCGCGGTGTGGGTCTCATGGAGGTGCCTCCTGCAGCCAGATCCAGGGTGGGCCAGGAGGGGCTCTGTCTTCTTAGGCTGGCGTGGGGCAGCCTCTGAGGTCCCCGTGCTGAGGGCCGCATGCCGGACAAGGCTGGCAAGCGCTGGCCAGCCTCCCTCCAGGGCCAGGTCCCGCTCTGCAGGGCTGAGGCAAACATCAACCTCCTCCTGCCTCCCCGGTGCCCAGCAGCAGGCGGCTCCCAGAAAAGGAGGGCTGGGGAGGCGGGAAGGGGCATCTGCCTCTAACTCTGGGCTGGCCACTGCAACCCTGAGCCCGTCAGGCCTCTCTGAAGGCCTCGGTTTCCCCCTGGCCCCTGGGCAGGGTTGGGGCTCAAGGGGGACTTTGAGCTGCGCACACTTCCTGTGATCTCTTTGGGAAGGGGAGCTGGGGGTTCACAGACAGGAGTTCGATTTCACCTCCTCCCGAGTCCCTGGCTGCAGGCAAGTGGGCCTTAGGGCAGGGACGGGACCTTAGCTCTGGGGCTCCTCCCTCGGCCTGTCCCCGCTGACCTGCCACCACCTCCCACAGCCCCAGGACCATGAACGCCAGCGGTTACCTCCACTGGCCCCCTGCAGTCAGCTACATCTTCCTCGTCTACTCAGCGGCGCTGCTGGTGCTGGGCCTGCTGCTCAACGGCCTGGCGCTGTGGGTCTTCCTGCGCCGCATGCAGCAGTGGACGGAGACCCGCGTCTACATGACCAACCTGGCCGTGGCCGACATCTGCCTGCTCTGCTGCTTGCCCTTCCTGCTGCGCTCCCTGCAGGACACGCTGGACACCCCGCTCTGCCAGCTGTCGCAGGGCGTCTACCTGGTCAACAGGTACATGAGCATCAGCCTGGTCACGGCCATCGCCGTGGACCGCTACGTGGCCGTGCGGCACCCGCTGCGCGCCCGCGGGCTCCGCTCCCCGCGGCAGGCGGCGGCCGTGTGCGTGGCCCTCTGGGTGCTGGTCGTGGCCTCCCTGGCGCTGCGCTGGCACCTGGGGCTGCAGGAGGGCGGCTTCTGCTTCCGGAGCCAGTCACGGAACCACTTTGGCACCACGCTGTTCTCGCTGCTGGGCTTCTACCTGCCGCTCGTGGTGCTGGTCTTCTGCTCCCTGCAGGTGGTGACCG
The DNA here is from genome assembly GCA_007922755.1 of Pedetes capensis. Lineage (NCBI taxonomy): Eukaryota > Metazoa > Chordata > Mammalia > Rodentia > Pedetidae > Pedetes > Pedetes capensis. Next base: position 56,583 of record VMDO01011068.1, on the reverse strand, counting down.
CGCTGGCCCAGAGGCCGGCGGCCGACAGGGGCCAGGCGGAAGCCACCCGCAAGGCCACCCGCATGGTCTGGGCCAACCTAGTGGTTTTCATCATTTGCTTCCTGCCTCTGCACGTGGTCCTGACGGTGCAGGTCGCCATGGGCCGGCACGCCCAGGACGCCCGAGAGGCCTTCAGCCGTGCCCTGTCGGTCACTGGCAAGCTCTCCAACGCCAACTGCTGCCTGGACGCCATCTGCTACTACTACATGGCCAAGGAGTTCCAGGACGCGTCCGCCCAGGCTGTGTCCCGCAGTGCCAAGGCCAAGAGCCAAGACTCCCAGAGCCTGACCCTTGCCTAGGAGGCCTGGGCCTGGGCCAGGGCCGGGGGAACCTAGGGACTCGCTGTGGGCTATGGACATAGGCACAGGTGGGAGGGCGCCACCCAGCCCCAGGGCCCAGAGAGGCTGCACCTGCTCTCCCGGGGCCGAGGACAGAGGCTGGAGAAGGCCAGCCCCAAGGACCCTGGGTTGGGGCCTCACATCTTCCGCCCCAGAGCTGGCACCCCTGGGGCACCAGGGTGGAGCCTGCTGTCGGGGCCACATTGGGGCTGGAATGAAGGAATTGGTCCTGGCAGAGCCCTCCGTGTTGCTCAGACCAGAGCGGGGAGGTAAGAGACGGAGGGCGTGGCTCAGAGGGCTGGGGTATCTTCCCAGACGATTTCCCAGATGGCAGCAGTGGTGTCCAACCTCTGGGCCCCCTCAGCCCACGTAGAGTACAGAGATGCTGTCTTGGGCCGCAGGTGAATCCTATGATACAGTTAGTGCCTGTACATAACATGGGGGTCACGGAGAAAATAAATGCTAACAGCACAGGATGTTACAAGGTTTGGTGGAGCCTCATTGCTGTCTGTGGGGACATGCCTGATCCAAGGGCTATCTGCTCTGGGGCCCTCCTGGGGCCCTTTCACCCCTTCCCACCCTGCCCCACACCCCGCCCCTCTGAGGGCTGGCGAGGCCATCTCAGCTCCTGGGAGGACCACACTGGGGGCCCACGGCTCAGTTTCTCCGGCCAAGGCAGGGCCGGGGCCCACTCATGCCCACAGAGAGACTAGATGGCTGTGCCCCGGCCTGGTCTCGAACATGTGACCCTCCTGCCTCCACCTCCCGAGTCTCTGGGATTATAGGCATGCACTACCGAGCCCAGCAGTGAAATCAGGACATTTTAAAAGGGATTACAGAAACTCTAACCAGGCCCAAACAAACAGCCATCAGCTAAACACCCTTGCTGTAAAAAAGGAAAAAACACAGGTCTAACCAATGCAGATCCAAATTTGACATTAACAGCCAGGCAGTCAACCTCCCCAGGAATCAACAACCTCCTGAGAACTTTCAGCCCCCAAATAACCAGGGAAACTACCAACAGGGCTTCCCCCGAGCTCCGTACCAGTGGGAAAACCCCAATTTTGCCTTTTCAACAGGTTCACACAGGACAATTTTGTCCCTCCTCCCAGCCACAAGGTTGGACCTTCGCAACAGAATAGAGGTAACCTTAAAGGGAGGGGATTCCCCTCAAAAGGATCTTACAGGGATAGGAGATCCTTTACCCCTGAATGGATGGGTTTGATTATCAGTCTTTCCTCTGTTACCCTAAGAGGGATCAGTGTCTTTCCTGGAGCAATTGGCTAATATTATACAGGAGAAATAGATGTACTCCTTTCTTGTAAGGATTTCATGTTTTCCCTTCTAATTCCAAGATAGCTCAATTATTAATCATCCCTTATTGGACCCCTCAACAACCTCTCAATTACAGGGAACAATCAAATTCTAGGAGTTCAGAAGACATTCATGTCTTCTGGGGACAACAAATTTCCTTAGACAGGCCTACAACAACTGTGACCATAAAAAATTTTACTGGCCTCATTGATACTGGAGCTGACCATTCCATTATAAGTTTAATTCTTTGGCCCTCCTTGTGGCCTACTGTGGCCTGCCAACTTCCTTATCACGGAAATTGTTGTTATTAGGTGCTGTTGAGTCGAGTCTGATTCGCAGCAACCCCAGGCAGAACGAAACACTCCCCAGTTCTGTGCCAGGCACACAATCTTTTTTGTGTTTAAGCCCATTGTTGTAGACACTGTGTCAATCCATCTAGTTGAGGGTCTTCCTTTTTTTGTTGTTGACTTGCCAATCTCCCAAACATTATGGCTTTATCCAGGGATTGATACCTCCTGACTACATAACCAAAATATGTCAGATGCGGTCTAGCCGTCCCTGCTTCCAAGGAGCACTCTGGTTGCACTTCTTCTAGGACGGATCTGTTGGTTCTTTGGGCAGTCCATGGTATATTCAATATTCATCTCTGGCACCATAATTTAAAAGCATCAACTCTTCTCCTGTCTCCCTTATTCAATGTCCAGCTTTCACAATCATATGATGCATCTAAAAATACCATGGCATGAGTCAAGTGGACCTTCATTTTCTACATAACTTCTTTACTTTTCAACTAGAGGTCTTTGGAAACAGCTTTCCCAATGCAATGTGGCCCTTCACAGACAGTATTTGCAGACCCTGCTATAGAGCAATCAGCAGGAAAATTGTACAAAGATGTATTTCTAAATAGCTAAAAAAATGACAAAGAATAAAATGCCAACAGCTACTTGATTCATTCACATAAAGATGAGGCTGGAGAGGAGAACAAGGGGGGAAATGAAGAGATAGAATAGTAAGTAACAAATAGCAAGATGGTAGACAAGAGCTTACCGACATCAGTAATTACATTAAAAGTAAATGGCCTAAAAGGTTTGCTTCAGGACCTCAGTGGTGCCTGGATGAAACCATGGCACAATGTCATCCCATTTGCAGGCACCATATTGGTTGGACTTTAGGGTGATCCATCCCTCCATGTCCACCTCCCGGGACAGTCGCCAGGCGCCGCTCACTGTGCTTGTTGGTCTTCTACGCCCTCTGGAATGCGAGCTCCAGAAGGCCAAGTGTCCTTCCGTCATGTTCCCAGTGTCCTCGAGACCTGGAGGGAGTCTGCACTCTTTAGGGACTGAACACGTATCTGTCAGATGAACAGATGAAGGAATGAATGTCACAAAGCAGATAGAGGAGCACTCAGGAGATTGAGTATTCCTGCCTGTCACACAGGACACCGGGGTTCAATGCCCTGATGGGAAGCCTCCCCCACGGGTCTGTCAGCTTGTTGTACTGTGGGGGCTTGCGTGTTGCTGCGATGCTGAGAGCTATACCACTCTTATCTCAATGGCAGCAGGGCCACCCATAGTGCACAGGTTTAGCTGAGCTTCCAGACTAAGATGGATTGGGGAGAAGGACCTAGTAGGCCACTCCCAAAACAATTAGCCATTGAAAACCCTATGACTAGCAGAGAAACACTGTCAATTATAGCGCTGGAAAATGAGCCCCCTCAGGCTGGAAGGCACTCAAGAAATGACTTGGGAGGAGTTGTCCCCTCGAAATAGAGTCAACTTTAATGACAGGAATGGAGTAAAGCCCCTGAGACCTCCTTTCGCTGATGTGGCACAGCTCAAAATGAGAAGAAACACAGTGACTGCAACCGTGGGCTCAAATATAAAAAGATCATGTGAAGCCAGACATGGTAGCGCATACCTGTAACCCCCAGTACATGCAAAAAAAAAAAAAAAGAAAGAAAGAAAAAAGAAAAGAAAGATCAGAGTCGAGGAGTGTTTTATTCTGTTTTATAGGGTTGCTGGGGCTGGGATTTAGCTCACTTGGTAGAGTGCTGCACTGCAGTCTCTGAGGTCCCGAGTTCAATTCCCAGCACCGCAAAAAATGGGAGAAGGACGTGGCAACCCACTCCCAAGGCAATCCCGAAACAGTCAGCCATTGAAAACCCTATGAGGGTCGCTATGAGTCGGATACGGCACCCAACAACAACAACAACAACAAGGTTGCTGAGTCAGACCAGACCCGATGGCACCTCACAACAGGACACTCAGAAAGTCCCTGCCCTAGAGGAGCCTCACCTGGTGGGAAGCCAGGCGTGGACAGATGTCTCAGGCATGATGTACCTTGCACTGCAATGCAACCGATTTTCGTATTCCCTCACGTCCTTGCCCTCCACCCAACACAGGATTCAATAAGCGCTCCCTACTGCTCCCCGCTCCCCTTCCTCCTGCCCCCTAGTGTTCCTTCCTCAGCAAAGATGGAAGTCAGAGGGCCCTCCACCCCTGCTGTCCTCTCCGGTCCTCCCCAGATCCCTGGGCAGTCTAGGGCTTCTCTGCTGCCTGCCAGGCCCAGGGATTCACTCTGATCCTCATCCCCACATCTTCTCTCCTGGTAACACCACACCACTCGGTAATACCTGGTAACACCTGGTAACACCTGTTAATTACAATGACCTCTGGCTCTGGCTCTGGCCCTCCTCTGGTCTCTTTTCTATGACTCTGCGTGGCTAGCTGCTTCCCTTTCCTTGGGCTTCAGCTCAGTATCTCCTGCTCAGGCGTGAGGGAGGCCACCCTCACACGACAGGACCCACCACCATCTTCAGGATCTCCTCATTGTCCCAGGGCATTGGGTCAGAACGGGAGGTGTCAGCTTGAACTCATTCTCCCTTCCAGAAGGCTCCCTCCACCCTTCTGAGCCGTCAGGAGCCTCACGCGGGGAGCGGGCAGTCTGGATGGGGCTCCTCCTCCTTCCAGCAGATGTTGGCAAGGGAGCAGGGGACAAGGGGCCCCTTCCCTGCAGGGCGGCAGGCGGAGCGGTGGAGCCTCCCCCTCCCTGTGGAGGGGACCAGAGCCCTCTCCACTTCTGGAAACTGGAAGTCCACTTGGGGCCACCTAGAAACCAAGCCTGCCCCTGTTCCCCAGGCTGCTCCCAAAACAATTAGCCATTGAAAACCCCGCGAACAGCAGAGAAACACTGTCAATTATAGCGCTGGAAAGTGAGCCCCCTTCAGGCTGGAAGGCACTCAAGAAGCGACTTGGGAGGAGTTGTCTCCTCACAATAGAGTCAACTTTAATGACAGGAACAGAGTGAAGCCCCTGGGACCTCCTTTTGATGAGGTGGCTCAACTCAAAATGAGAAGAAACACATTTGGCCCAGGCAGGCTTCCTCTCTCCCTGGGTCTCCATCTGTCCATGTGTGCTGGGGTAGGCTTGGGGGGACAGACATGGTTAAAGGGAGGGCGGAGGATAGCAGGTGACGACACCCCACCTGGCCACACCCCATTACCAGGTGTGTAGTTGAACTGGTTCTGGTAGAGAGAAAGAGAGGGCTGTGCTGGCTCCGCCCCTCACATTAAATGTGCAGCGACACGCTGAGCGGAGCTGGTGTGGATGAGCGTGGCCCACGTGGCAGGGGACAGGTCGACACACGCAGGGAGCAGCCAGGCCTGAGGCCTCCCGTGTCTGCGTCCCCAGAGATCAGGAGCTGGCCATGGTCACGGGCCTGCCTCTCACCCTCCCACCCATGTCCTGGTCAGCACCTCCCCAGGCAGCCACAGTCAGCCGGTCTCTGAAGAGAATGCCAGCTGATTCTGCCACGATGCCACGTCATCTCTGGGAACCACTGGGCAGGAAGGAGGAGGGAGACGGGGTCCTGCCTTCTCTTGAGAGGGGTTTGAGTGCAGGAGGAGTGTGGGGAGGGTGGGGGCAGCTATGGGCTGAGGAACCCTGCAGAGGCTGGTGATGGATGGAGTCCCCTGCCTCTGCTTCTCGAGCGGTCCTCTGCAGAGCCGCTGGCATCTGTGTGCACCTGCTGGAGGGCAGCCCAGGCCAGGAGGGCGCCTGTGTCCGTCTGACCCTCTCTCTGCCCAGCCTCCAGCCTGCACCACTGGCTGAGACCCTGAACAGTGTCTCTCGGGATGCTGTCCCAGGGCCACAGCCCAATACCGACTGCCACAATGTCCCACTCTCGTTCTTCCTGGAAAGGTCCCCTCTGTGGCAAGGGATGCCACTTGCTCTGCTCTGTCCCCGCTTCCCCCGGACAGGCAGGATGAGCTGGCTCACTCTCCCCTGCATGGCTCTCCTCCCACGATCCTCCACGCTGAGCTCAGCCTATTACTTCTGCCCCCGGACCCTGAGGAGGGCCACCCATTCCTCTCTGAGCTGTTCTCCTGTCTGCCCTGGTGTCACTGTGGGGCCTGGATGGTCACCAGCCCCTGGGACCATGACCTCCAGAGTTCATGCTCTTGCAGCCCAGCCAGTGGCTAGCATGGAGTCCCCACGGTGTCCCCGACTCCTCTGGTCCCTCAGTCATGAGGGGGACACAGCCCAATGATGTGGGCTCAGGAGAAGTCCTGTAGGTGGCTTGGTGCGGGGTGATGGGTCAGAGACTCTGCAGGACGTGGTCCCCCGCCAAGTGACGTGGGTCCTCTCCTAGCCCGACACAGCCTGGGTCTGCAGGAAGCACCAGAAGGTCCCAGCCAGCCCTGTCATTCAGCACTTCCTTGACTCTCGCTTGGAAATGCGTCTTATTTGGTGTGTGCCGCCAGGCGGAAAAATGAAAGCCAGGGCTCCCTGCTGGGCACCCCGCTTCCCACGGGGAGCTCAGCTCCGTACTACAGGTCCCAAGGCAGCCGCTGCCTCTTGGGTGCCTCCAGGGGCAGGTGGCCCAGAGGGCAGGCAGCATGGGGGGTCTGTCCAGGGAGACATAGCACAGGTGCAGAGAGCTGAGGGAGCCCGGCCCAAAGGGGGCCACAGTGCAGGCGCAGGGGACAGGTGCTGCGGTCCTGGCGCCAGGAGCCCAAGCATGAGTCACGGAGCCCAGGCGGAGGCTTTATAGAGGGTGGCCAGCCTCCAGCACCCAGGGCTGGCCGAGACGGGGAGCAGGGCCTGGTGCGTCTCCTGCCCCGGATGACGCCAGGTAGGGCAGGGACGCCGGGCACTCCCGGCTGCGCCTGGTCTGGTGACCAGTGGGGCTGGTGGCCCCGGGCAGGTGTGAGTTCCCAGAGACCAGCTGGACGCTCCCACGGCTCCTCTGCCCGTGGGGCCGGCCAGCTTCCGCACACCACTGCGTCCTGGAGCCCGGGCCGATGGCCGGTCTGAACGCGTCCCTGTCTTTCTTCTTCGCCACCTGTGCCCTCTGCGAGGCTGCCAGGAGGGTGTCCAAGGCTCTGCTCCCCTCGGGCACCTACACCAGCTTCGCCCGGGAGGCGGTGGGGGCGGCCCAGCTGGCAGCCTGCTGCCTGGAGCTGCGGGCCCTGGTGGAGCTTGGGCCCTGGGCGGGGGGCTTCGGGCCGGACTTGCTGCTGACGCTGCTCTTCCTGCTGTTTCTGGTACACGGCGCCACCTTCGACGGGGCCTCGGCCAACCCCGCTGTGGTGCTGCAGGAGTTCCTCCTGGCCGAGGCGTCCCTGCCCAGCGTGCTGCTGAAGCTGGCGGCCCAGGCGCTGGGCATGCAGGCCGCCTGTGCCCTGACCCGGCGCTGCTGGGCCTGGGAGCTCAGCGAGCTGCACCTGCTGCAGAGCCTCATGGCTGCGCACTGCAGCTCGGCCCTGCACACGTCCGTGCCCCACGGCGTGCTGGTGGAGGGCACCTGCGCCTTCTTCTTCCATCTGACTCTCCTCCACCTGCGGCACAGTCTGCCCATCTACAGGGTGCCAGCCGTGGCTCTGCTGGTCACCGTCTTGGCCTACACAGGTGAGACCTGCTTCCCTCTCCGCGGGACCCATTGTTGTTGTTGTTAGGTGCTGTGGAGTCGGCATCCGACTCATAGCCACCTTAATGTACAATAGAATGAAACACTCCCCAATGCTGTGCTGTGCCTGGCATTATGTCAGCGCTTCTCTGCTATTCCTAGAGTTTTCAATGGCTGACTGTTTTGAGGGTGGGCTGCCAGGTCCTTCTCCCAAGCCTACAGCACCTGATGTTTCCAGATGGTCTCCCATCAAGTACTAATGAGGTCCAACCCTGCTTAACTTCTGAGATCTGTTGAGATCAGATGCCAGAGTAGTATGGCTGTAGACTTCAGCAGTCTTGTTGTTGTTGTTAGGTGCTGTCAAGTGGAGTCCGACTCATAGCGACCCTCATAGGGTTTTCAATGGCTGACTGTTTCGGGATTGCCTTGGGAGTGGGTTGCCAGGTCCTTCTCCCATTTTTGTGGTGCTGGGAATTGAACTCGGGACCTCAGAGACTGCAGAGCAGCGCTCTACCAACTGAGCTAAATCCCAGCCCATGCAGGACCCATTAGTGCCCCAACACCCCCGGATACCCAGGAGGGAGTTCTGCTGGCCAAGGAGCCCACAGGCCCTCAGAGACTGGGGTGGCCCCTATCAGGAATCTCTCCCCAGCTCCCAGCTGCTCCATCGTCTCAGAAGACCTGGACCTGAGCAGCTGGGGCAGCTGGGAAGACCCTGCAGCGCCTAGCCTTGGCTCCAGTCTGGGAGCCCTTGAGTGGTCTGATGCCATACCAAGGGCTACAAGTCCTGCGGGTTCTTCGTCTGGCTCCTGCCCTCCCCACTCAGCCACAGATGGCACCACCTGCCCGAGTCTGTGACCTCCGTCACAGCCAGGCTGACTCAGGCCGAGCTCTGAAGGCTCCCTCGCTCTCTGTGGGGGCCACTGTGGGCCTAGCTCTGCCTGGGCTGGGGTTCCTACTCCAGTTTTTTTTGTTTTGTTTTGTTTTGTTTTTATTTTTGTTTTTTTGTGATACTGGGGGTTGAACCCAGGGCCTTGCGCCTGCATGCTCTGCAAGTGCTGGACCACTGAGCTGTGCCCCCAGCCCATTTTTTTTTACTTTTTGAGACAGGGTCTCCCTAAGTTACGCAGACTGCCTCTGGTCTCGGACTTGCGATCCTCCCGCCTCCGCCTCCTGAGCTGCTGGGATTACAGGCGTGCGCCACCGTGCCCGGCCCCTGCTCCAGTTTCATCTCCTAGACCTCAGTCTCCAGCCCTGGGCTCCACCACCAGGGAAGCTGCCCCTGAGCAGCGCCCAGGACAGGCGTCCCGCCCAGGCAGAGCTGCAAGTCAATCACCAGGGGCTCCTCTGAGCGCCAGGCTCTGGGGAAGCCACAGACCGAGGTCCCCCAAGTCTCACTCTAGGGGACCAGAGTCCCAGTAAAGCCAGAGCCAGCATGTAGGGTGACCACAACCCAGCACAGGGCAGGCACCCTGTGGCATGGATGAGCAAGGTCACAGGAAGGGACCTCAGAGCCTTGGTTCAGATGGGGAAACTGAGGCAAGGCACAGCAGGGAGCTCGGCAGGGGCAGGCTTCCTTGCAGATTGTACAGGAGCCAACATGGCCCCTCCTGAGGGACAAGGTGTTGGCCTCGCCCGGCAGAGCTGCTGGATCCCAGCCTCCCCCGGGCAGCCTGGGCTCCAGGGCCACGTGGCGGTGGACTTGGCCTGGCCGGCTCAGCTGTACCCTCACCCCATCTGCTCTTCTCTTCTGCTGTTGCCCAGCAGGCTGAGCCCCTCTCTGTGGTCCCCCAGGCTCCTCGACTCCCTCCCTCTGTCTGTCACTGTCTCTGTCTCTGTGCCTCTGCCACAATCTCTTGCTCCTTTCCCTCTCTCTCCGTCCCTCCACCTGTCTCTGCCTCTCCCCTTTCTGTCTCCCTCCACCTCTTCTCTGTCCCCAACATCATCTCTCTAGAGACCAGCTCCCAGGAGGTGGGGACACTGGAGAAGGGGACTCCGAGGCGGGAGCCCAGGGGGCGACGAGGGCCAGGACTGGTGTCCCTGGGCAGCGCTTGCCCCGCACTCCTCCATGACTCTCACTGCGCCAGCCCCTCCCCTTTGCCTCCACCATTACCACAGGCAGAGGGCGGCCGGGCCCAAGCCCGGGTGCCACGGGCCACGCCCATGGTGCACCGCGTGGGCCTCGCTCTGTGATCCCAGTGTGGGTCCAGGCAGCTGCAGGCGCAGCCGGCTCACAGACCTCGTGCTTCTGTCCGCAGCCGGGCCCTATACGGAGGCCTTCTTCAACCCCGCCCTGGCTGCCTCGGTCGCCTTCCGCTGCTCGGGGAACACTCTGCTGGAGTACACCCAGGTGTACTGGCTGGGCCCTCTCGCAGGTGAGGCCGCAGGCACGGTTGGCCCAGGTAGGGCTTGGGGCAGGGACAGGGAGGGACACACGGCATCCTGGGCCCAGGTGTGCACAGCTGGCAGGGATGCAGGTCTGCTATGCTAGTGCCTAGGCTCCCCCGGGCATCCTGGGGTCCCAAGTGGAGGAGGCAAGGGGCTGGCTCAGCACCCCAGGCCCCTCTGCAATGTACACAGTTGGGGTGGGGTGGCCAAGATGGGCCCATCGTGGCTTGGACCCTGTCACAGAGCAAGTGTGCCGGCCGCAGGTCGAAAGTGGTGGAGTGGGGCATGGAGGTGCCGGCCCTCCAGGGAGCTGGGCAGACCGGAGGGACAGGGCCTCCGTGGGGTTCCCTGGACACAGGGCTCTCCACGGCCCCAGGGATCTTCGCCCACCTGAGCAGGGCTCCCTGTGGGCACTGGAGATCTGGGGCTAGGGGCCACCTTCAGACTGCGAGGGGGACCTTCAACAATGCGGGCTTGGGCCTGGTAGTCTGGGCCCATGGCTCCGTGAAGCGCAGTGAGGAGGGGCCCTTCAGCTCACCCGGGGCTGGGCAGAGGAGCAGCAGGGTAGGCCCTGGGCTGGGGTGGCCCACAGATGACCACCAGCTGTCCCCAGCCCCAGGATCTGGGCAATTCTGGCCCGGCATCTGAGGCAGGTGTTGTGCCCAAAGTTCGAGTTCCCCACAGACCACCAGGGAGTCCGAAGTCGCAGGCAATAACAAAGAGCCTTTATTAAAGCTGGAGCTCGAGGGCACCGCACCTCACCAGCGCAGTGCGGCGGGTCAGTGTCGGTAGCCTGGTAGCCCAACTCGGTGCAGGGTAAAGGTTTTTATTGTGTATTAGAAGCAGGGAAGGGGAGGTGGAGAGACTGAAGGTCAGATAAGGTGAGGCTTTGAGTTGCTAAAGCAGGCCATTTGTGTTATCTTGAGGTCTGGGAGTTCTCAGAAGCTTCTGCCCATATCTACAGCCCTTTGTTCTGGCCCAGAGCCTTCTGATCTGGTGATCTTTTAAAGGAATTTGTGGAGTGGGGCCTGCAGGACAGAATCCTAAGATAAGGGGGTCATTCGGGCTGACTCCGGGCTCTTGGTCAGCCTGGGCATCTCAGCAGGTGGAGATCACACCCCTGACCCTGGGCCCAACCACTTGCCTCCCCCAACCTCTCCTCGCCTTTATCGGATGGGAGACCAGTGAGCCCCAAGCCCCCCACTCCTGCTGGGGCCACCCCGGAGGCATCGGGGGCAAAGCCCCGGCTCTCCCAGCAGACACAGATGTCCTTCCATCTGTAACCTTGGTTCCTGCTTCATAGTTGTACAAAACGTGTCCGAAAAGCCGGGGTCTCTGGGATTTTTCAGACTCAGGCAGCGCAGGAGGCTGAGGGGTCCCTTCCTCCCCGCCTGCTCCCCGCCCTCCCCCCCCACCGGGGTCTGCCCAGTTCTGACCCGGGCAGGGTCTGTAGTGCTCACTGTGGTTTCACGGAAGGTGGAGACACAAGGCAGGGGGAAGGTGGCCAGGGAGAAACAGGGTGGGCTGACACCACCTGGGAAGGGTGGTGGACAGCACCTGGCTGCCCGGGGCACCCCTGTGTACCTAGAGCCCAGGGGGTCTGAGGCCCACTTTGGGTGTGAGGGTGGCACCAAAGCCCTCAGTGGAGACTACAGTGGTCTGGGTGGGCACAGCAGTCCCATCCTGCTGTCCCACTGAGGTCCCTGCCCACCCCATGAAGCCAGGCAGGTCCTTGTCAGTCCCCAGGGTCCATCCACAGGACTCCAGGCCCCAGGGCTGGCTCGGATGGGGCTCCAGACACTTCCTCCACTAAACCAGAGGTCTGGTTTGGGCAGGGCTGGGCTCCGGGGCCGGGTGGGCTCCCCTTTCCTGTCCGCAGCTGCCTCACCCTTCTCGTCTCTCCATCAAGTCACCCCCAGGCCTGTCCCCATTGGGGTCTCCCAAGGGGTCTCCTCAACCCCAAGCTCCACTCGCGTCCACCTCTCTCCTGGCGGCCCCTCACTCTCCTGCCTGTCCTCTCCACATTTTGCCCTGCTTTGCCATATCCCCTCTCTCTGGTGAGCCCATCCCCCCAGTTTCCTGAGCACTCATGACGGCGGACACCTTGCGGCCCCCCCATGTGGCTCTGAGCTGCTCTTGGCCATGGTGTGGCCCACATTCCCTCTGGAGATAAGTCTCCCGCCACACCCCACTCCACAGCCTCCACACGTGTTTCCTGGGCGGCAGTGGCAGATCACCACAAACCGGGTGGCTTCACACAGCCCCAGGGGACAGAACCGAGGCAACCTGTGGTCGAGCTATGCCCCCAGGGCCCCGGGGAGGAGGCTCCCCGCCCCTCCTGCTTCTGGTGACCCTCAGGTCCTCTGCAGCGCAATGCGCCGCTCCAGTCTCTGCCCGCCTCCTGCTCTTCCTAGAGGGACCCTGGTCACACTCAATTCAGCTCCACTCTGCTCCAGCGACTCACCCTGGTTTGACTGAGCACATCTGCAAAAGGGCCTGTTCCCAGGAAAGTCCTATTCTTTTTTTTTTTTTTTTTTTTGCGGTACTGGGGGTTGAACCCAGGGCCTCGCGTCTGCATGCTCTGCAAGTGCTGGCTGGACCACTGAGCTGCACCCTCAGTCCATTTTTTCAGCTTTTGAGACAGAGTCTCGCTAAGTTACGCAGACTGCCTCTGGTCTCGAACTTGCAATCCTCCTGCCTCTGCCTCCCAAGTCACTGGGATTACAGGCCTCGCGCTTGCATGCTCTGCAAGTGCTGGACCACTGAGCAGCACCCCCCGCCCATTTTTTTTTACTTTTTGAGACAGGGTCTCACTAAGTTACACAGACTGCCTCTGGTCTTGAACTTGCGATCCTCCCGCCTCCGCCTCCTGAGCTGCTGGGATGACAGGCGTGCGCTACGGTGCCCGGCTCTCCTATTCTGAGGTGCTGGGAAGAACACGGACGTGGGGCTGCTCTGTGCCCCATCCAGCCTCTAAGCCCACGTCTGCTGAGGCGACTCGGATGCGGTCAGGGCTGCATCCAGAACCCTCTGACACCACCCTACCTGGGTTAGGGCTGTCCTCACCCTTGGGGGCCGTCCTGGCCCTGAGTCCAGACACGCACCGTGGGGAATGGCCTCATCTCCACCAGGACACTTCCACAGAAACAGGCCTAGCCAGGCGCAGTGGTGCACGCCTGTAATCCCAGCGGCTCAGGAGGTGGAGGTAGGAGGATCACAAGTTTGAGGCCAGAGGCAGTCTGCGTCACTTAGTGAGACCCTGTCTCAAAAAGTAAAAAAATGGGCTGGGGGCGCAGCTCAGTGGTCCAGCACTTGCAGAGCATGCAAGCACGAGGCCCTGGGTTCAACCCCCAGTACCGCAAGGAAAAAAAAAAAAAAAGAAAGAAAGAAAGAAAGAAAGAGGCCTCCAGGTGCACACGCAGTCCACCTCTTGTCAGGGTGCCAGGCTGCCCCTTCCAGAGGGACCTGGGGCCTGGGCCTGCCGAGACCGCGGGGTCACTGTGGAGCAACGGGCTCCCCTGATTGCATTCATGTGTCTGTGGTCCCCGGGTTTTTCAGCCCCCACAGCTGAGTTGCTGTGTCTCCCCCACTTCCTTCCACCTAGGGGAGGTGATGTTTTCGGCAGAACCCGTTTCCTATCATGTTTAGAGCAGTTTCAGGAGCCACTGCCACAGAGGGCTGGATCTCAGATCCCACCCCAGGGGCCTTCTGGGACATGGGCCCCCAGTCACTCCCCTCCTGGCTTGTTCACACCAAGGGAGGGAAGGTGGGGGCCAGGGCTCCAGACAGAAGCCTGTGCATCTCAGCAACCAACTTTATCCATAAATTAGTCAGACTCAACCCTGAGAAGAGGAGGCTGGGAAGCAGCGCCCCCTGGTGGCCATAATCGGGATTCAAGGCCACTAGCCCTGTTAGTGGGGGTGGAGGACCCTGAACAGGTGTCCTGCCTCACCTCTGGAGCAGGGAGGGCACCACATCTGTGGGGGTGGAGCATCCTCAGGCCGTGGCCACAGAGCCCATTCTCAGGAGCCAAGGCAGCTGCTGGAGGGAAGTGGGGAGGTCCCGGCCAGGCCACCCTGGCAGTGGGGGACTGAGCGAGGGCCCAATGGGGCCACCACACCACAAGTTAGACCCTGGCAGGACTTACATGAAACATTTGCCCTGGCCGATTGGCCTTCCCAAGCTGGAGCCAGGTGGGGGCTTGGATTCTCAACTCTCAGGTGCTGGGCAGAGCGTGGGGTGAGGGGCCAGCCAAGCCCGGTCCTGACCGGGGACCCCTGCTCTTCCCGGCTCAGGCCCGCCTCTGTTCCTATCCCCCTCAGCCTCCCCTGCACACTGCTCCACCTGCAGATGACCCCCGGGGCCATGCCACCTTCAGGAGGCCCCCCCAGGCTCTGACAGGGCTCAGGGCCTTTGTGTGCAGAACCCTGGAGCCCGGCTTCCCACAGCCTTCTCGCGGGCTCGGGTGCTGCTGTCAACTCCAGGGGGAGGAACCTAGGCAGGGACAGAGCTGGCAAGGGCCGGACAGGGCCCAGGCAGAAGCCCCTCCAGGGACTGTGTCCAGGTCTGGCTGGCACGCTCAGGCCACGCCATTGTCGGACGCCATCTTTGCAGGGATGGCCCTGGCTGTCCTGCTCCATCAAGGACACCTTCCTCGCCTTTTCCGGAGGAACCTGCTCTACCGGCAGAAGAGCAAGTACCGGACCCCCCGAGGGAAGCTGGCCGCAGGATCCGGGGATGCGCAGAGGTTCGCAAAGGAGTGCGGTGGCCAGGAGCGAGGGCGGGGCAGGGTGGTGGCCTCTGGACCCCACGTGAGGGCTTGGTCCCTAGATGGACTCTGGAGCCTCCTCCGGCAAAGGGTGAGCCCCAGGCTTCCCTCCTCAGTAACCACTTGCCAATAAACCATTGTGAAGAGCCACCTATGTCCCTGAGGGACGGCGGGGCGAGCCTCATCCTCCTCCTCCCTCAGGTCCTTTCCTGCTTCCTGTTTACGCAAGGGCAGTGGAAAGGTGGCCAGGGAGAAGCAGGGTGGGCTGACGTGGCCTGGGAAGGGTGATGGACAGCACCTGGCTGCCCAGGGCACACCTGGGTGCCTAGAGCCCAAGGGGTCTGAGGCCCACTGCGGGTGTGAGGGTGGCATGGAAGCCCACAGTGGAGGCTACAGGGGTCTGGGCGGGCACAGCGGCCCCATCCTACCATCCACTGAGGTCCCTGCCCATCCCATGAAGCCAGGCAGGTCCTGGTCAGTCCCCAGGGTCCACCACAGTACTCCAGGCCCCAGGGCTGGCTCAGATGGGGCTCCAGACACTTCCTCCATCAAATCAGAGGTCTGGAAACTTCCACCCCTCTAGGACAGAGGTCCGTCACTGTGGTTCCTGGACCCACCCAGACAGGGTGAGGCCACAGGGCTTGCAGGCCGACCCATGGCCTGGGGGCAGCAGCCCTGGACTGGCTCCTCCAGTGAGGGGGAGCAAGGGGACTTCCTGGGGGCTCCGAGGCAATCTGGGGGGCAGAGAAGAGCCTTCCCACCCCTCCTATGGCTGCCCTTCACCCCACTGAGGCCCCTTTGCCCATCCTGGCCACGGGGTTGCTCTGTCTGGAGCCCTGGCCCCCACCTTCCCTCCCTTGGTGTGAACAAGCCAGGAGGGGAGTGACTGGGGGCCCAGGTCCCCGAAAGCCCCTGGGGTGGGATCTGAGATCCAGCACCCTGTGGCCTCCAGAGGGCTGATGGGACTCTGGGTCGCAAGGGCACGGGGGAGGTGGGGTACAGCAGGGACGGGGCAGCAGCAGCCAAGGGACATCCTAGGAGAGAGATGGGCTCCTCATGGGCCACACCAGGGCTCCGGCGGCTGGCCAGCACAGCCACCCCCATAGGAGCCCCGCAGCCACTCAGCCGGGCTGGACAGGAACGCTGGTGCCCAGGGGTGAGCCTGGGAGGGGAGTTAGCATGAGGAAAGCACATGCCGGGCCTCTGCAATGAAGTACAGCAGGAAATGATGAGAATCGCCGGAGGCGTTCAGATCCCTATCTTTGAAAGCTTCAACAGTAAGCAACACCCACAGCCTTTTTTTTTTTTTTTTTTTTTTTTTTTTTTTGCGGTACTGGGGGTTGAACCCAGGGCCTCGCGCCTGCATGCTCTGCAAGTGCTGGACCACCAAGCTGCACCTCAGCCCATTTTTTTTTTTTTACTTTTTGAGACAGGGTCTCGCTAAGTTACGCAGACTGCCTCTGGTCTCGGACTTGCGATCCTCCTGCCTCCGCCTCCCGAGCCGCTGGGATTACAGGCGTGCGCCACCACGCCCGGCTCACACCCACGGCCTTTGAAAGAGAAATTAAATTCAAAGATCACTGCCATTTATGGGGGGAAAATCCATAAGTTTTACAGGTAACTCTAGATGAACCAATTAACATGAAAGATAATTTTGAAATTAATTTTTCCTTGCAGTTGAAGGTCTAGTGATAGAACTCACACAGCCTAAAGTATCTGGAAAGCAGGAATTCATCTTCTTCTAATGTCATCTCTACAAGTTGCAAGAAACAGCAGAGGAAACATAATTAAACTGCATACATTGGCGTTTAAAATTATATTCAAGCTTGCACAAAACTGATTTGTATAAAGTTCCATCTTTTCAGAAAAATTACTCCGTAAGACTCATCCGCTGTAGACGTAACAAAATTTATGACTCCATGTGATTCATCAGAAATACATTCCAGCCGGGCGTGGTGGCGCACGCCTGTAATCCCAGCTGCTCAGGAGGCAGAGGCAGGAGGATCGCAAGTTCGAGACCAGAGGCAGTCTGCGTCACTTAGCAAGACCCTGTCTCAAAAAAGTTAAAAAATGGGCTGGGCGTGCAGCTCAGTGGTCCGGCACGTGCAGAGCATGCAAGCGCAAGGCCCTGGGTTCAACCCCCAGTACCGCAAAAAAAAGACAAAAGAGCCAGGTGCGGTGGCGCACACCTGTAATCCCAGCGGCTGGGGAGGCGGAGGCAGGAGGATCACAAGTTCGAGACCAGAGGCAGTCTGCGTCACTTAGCGAGACCCTGTCTCAAAAAGTAAAAAAATGGACTGAGGGTGCAGCTCAGTGGTCCAGCACTTGCAGAGCATGCAGGCGTGAGGCCCTGGGTTCAACCCCCAGTACCACACACACACACACACACACACACACACACACACACACACACGTGAACATATGTCTGTAATCCCAGCAACTCAGGAGGCTGAGGCAGGAGATTCCTGCGTTCAAGGCCAGAGGCAGCCTGTGTCACTTAATGAGGTTCTGCTTCAAAATAAAAAATACAAAAGGGGTTGGGGGTGAGGTCCTGTGGTGTGAACACTTGCCTAGCACAGGTGAGGCCCTAGGTTCAGTCCCAAGTACCCCTTCCCCCCAAAAAGTGAGCATGCCTTCTGGTTGTAGAGTTAGTACATCTGCTCTGGCTCCCCCTGACTTCACCTGGAGGCACCCACAGAACCCCAGCAGCTCTGAAGGACCCAGAAGTGGAAATAGGCTTGTGGGCTAGAGGGCTGCATGGCCCTGGGCTCCGGCTTGTACCCAGAGTCTGTGCCGCTGGCCCTGGGATCTGGGAGCACTTCCGCCCCCGCAATACTCCGCTGGGCACTACCACCCTGCCGCTCGTGCAGCCTCTTCCGTCCCAGGGCGGCCACCCTCCTGGAGTGGCTCCTTCCCTCCCTGTGGGGGCTCAGCCAAGCCCCGGGGGTGGGGGCAGTCACACAGGCCAGGCCAGGAGCCCTCAGACCTACACACACCCACTAGGGGCCGCGCAGCTGGCCCCCCAGGAGACGCACTTCCTAACACAGCAGAGGCCGCTGTCGCTCCTGTAGGCCAGGTGATCCTCCTGTGCCCTTTGTGGCTCTGGACTAAAGCTCTCAGGACTCCAGGATGCTTGGGGAGCCCAGGGCGGGCCAGACAGAGTCCACCCTCAAGTGCCCAGGCCAGCCCGGGCAGAGTTTACTCACACATACTCAGGCTGGCCCAGGCAGCATCCACCTTCACATACCCAGGCCGGCCCAGGCAGAGTCCAGCCCTATGTGCCCAGGCTGGCTCAGGCAGGGTCCAGCGGCCAGCAGATCCCCTGCCAGGGCCATTTGGCTCTCTTCTACCCCCAGCCTGGCCTTCTGCCCTCTTCACCTCTCTTGTTCTGCTGCCCCAGAGCCTCACCTGGGCCGCTGAGGGCCTGGCTGTGTCCGGCATCCTCTGTGGACAGGAGTCTGGACCCTGAGGCCGGGGTTTGGGAACAGTGTGACTCCTCGGCCTGAGCAGCAGGGCCCTGAGCTGGGGTCTTTCCTGAGGTGCTCCAGTGTGCCTGGACCTGACCCACCCACTGCCCTTGGCTCTGAATGCCCGGGCATCTCAAATCCGGCCCTACCCAGCCTGGATGGCCGGGCCACAGCATGCCTGTCCTGAGCTCGAGTATCTCCTGAGCCATGTTGCATCTCTGGGGAGCTGGACCCCAGACTTGCAGCACCTGGGAAGGATCCAGAGAGATCCTGCGTCACGCAGGACACCCACAGGCTGTGTGGGCCCAGCGAGCTCAGGGCCAGAGGTTCTGATTTGCATTTCCCTGACGGCTAAGGGTGTTGAGCACTCTCTCATATATTTATTGGCCATCTGTATTTATTCTTTTGAGAACTGTCTACTTAGTTCCATTGCTCATTTGTTTGTTGGATTATTTGGATTTTTTGGTGTTTAGTTTTTTGAGTTCTTTATATATCCTAGATACTAATCCTGTCTGATGTACAGATTTTATCCCATTCTGTAGCCTATTCTTTTGCTCTAATGATTGTTTCCTTTGCTATGCAAAAGCAAAGGTGTCCTGTCCACAAGTGGAAGCAGGCCAGCTCTACCCCCGCTGTCCCCCAGTCCCTGAGGTCTGTGGGGGTCTGAAGGACACCCCCACTCCCCCACGCCCCCGTGGGTGCTGAGGCTGCTGCAGCTCCCCCTTCAGCCAGAGGGTGGTGCCGCAGATGCCCACCCACAGGCCCCGAGAGGGTCCCAGCAGGCTGATGCGCTCACGCTGATCTTCCGGGAGACGGCCAGCTGTCTCCTGAAGGCTGTAACATCACTAGCCTCAAGCCTGAGGACCTGAGACCCTGGCCAGCACCCCAAAGGCCATGGACTGCTCCCTCATCAGCCTCCACCTCAGTGGCTCACCCAAAGTCCCACCTCTGCCTTGGCCAAAGCCAGGGCCTCGTGAGCAGTGGCCTCACGCCAGTCATGTGAGGGGAGTTCTGAGGACCTGGGCCAGGCGGGCACCTGTGGCACGGGTCAGGGCTTCAGAGGGACCTGATACAGGCTGCCTGGGAGATGGAGCAGCAGCCTGGGAGGAGCCCGGGACACACAGGTGAGGGCAGCTGGCAGGTTCAGACAGGTGCAGCCGGGTCCTGGGGAAAGCAGAGGGCTTGTGGCCGGCACCCGTCAGTGCTCTCCCACTGCCTGTCTTCACCTCGACAGGCCCCCCGCCCTGCCTTGCCGTGGGCAGCCAGTACCCTCTCTGGACTGTGGTGGACAAACCTACCTGAGAGTGTCTTCAGCTCCACCCAGAACCCCAGGCATAAATAAAGCCACCGCCACGACCAGGAGGGGTGTGTTGAATAAGAGCCACGTTTATTCACAACTGGACAGAGCCTCAAGTGCACAAACAGTACAGGAGCCTATAGCTAACACTCCGTGTAAGACGGCAGGGGATTAGTCGTTACGTCAGGGTGGTGGTTATGACACGGGGTCCAGGGGGTGCCCATAGCAATCAATGTACAAGCCAGGGACACGGCCTCCAAGCCTCAGGGGTCACTCAGGAGAGACGAGCTACAGGAGGCCCAGGGACAATGGGGTCAGCACAGCCTCTGTCCACCCTGGGGGACTGCGTGGCTCTGGCCCCACAGGTGAAGGAGTGCATCTCGCAGGGTCCCCAGGCCAGCCGGAGCTGGCCAAGGACAGGCACCGCGACCCTGTAACACCTGTTACATCAGCCCCACTCAGTGACCCCAAGGTGCCCGGGGCCCCAGGGACCGCTGGTTGCAGCATTCTGTGTGTGCCTGGGTGGGGAAGCAGACATTGCCACGGTGACTCAGAGTGGGGGGCCCTGGGCTCCTCACCAGCACCAGTTGGCTCTGGGGGTGTCCTGTGTGCTGGCCTACTCCTGGGGCCCCAGGAGCCGCTCACCCTCTCCAGGGATGGCTGCCCCGAACCAACGGGGCCACAGCCTGGGCAGCATCAGATATCACAATAAAACCCTCTGGGGGAGGTGGCTTTCTGGATCCTTCTCACCCTCTGCCGCAGCAGGAAACGGTGGCCACAGCTAGACCAGACTGTCCTCTGCACCCTCGAGGGGAGGACCCCCGAGGCCAGCCCTTCACGTCACAGATGTGGAAGCCAGGCCAAGGGGTCTGGAGGAATTGTCCTCAGCTAATAAAAGGCGCAGGTAGTTCTGGGTGGGTGTGAAGAAACCAGGTGTCCTGACTCGTGGATGGATTTCTTGCACCAACTCTGGCCTGTGGGCTGTTACTCGGGACCCTTCTATCAGACAGGGAGCCCATCCCTCCCAGCCAACACCAAGATGGCGGCAGGCCAAGGTGGAGCTGTCTGCAGCAGTGGGGACTTCTGAATGTTGGGTAACTCTGGGCTCTTTCCCTAGGCCCAACCCCAGCCATGGGTGCTCTGCAGGTTGGCTAGCCTCAGATACCCGTGTGCTGGGTGGGGCCGGACTCCTCCGAGGCCGTGGCTTCAGGCTGGCTGGCCTGAGCGGGACGGTAGCCCTGACCTCTCTCTGCCTTCGGCAATCAGTGCGACTCAGAGCCCCTCGCCCATCCCCTACTGCTCCCTGCTGTCAGGTGGTCACGGGTGCCAGAGTGGAAGCTCATTAAGGGTGCTCTGCCTCTCAGCTCCAGGCTCCAAGGTGCACTGTGGGCAGCACAGGCCACCTGGTTTCTGGACGAGGTGTAATGTCAGTCTGGGGTGGCTGGTCTGGGACCTCAAAAGGGAGCCCTGTCCTGTGTTTCACAGGCATAGTTTCCTGGGACCTGACGCTGCAGACAGGTGCTCCAGGCCCTGGGGATGTGGGAGGTGGTGCCCGGCGGAGGCCATCTGCGCAACACCTGAGCTCCCGTACAGAAGGGTGAGCTCTGCCATCTGCCGCGGACGCTGCTGTCAGTGTGGGCGCAGCACTCACCGAGTCCCACTGTCGAGGGTGAAGGTGAAGGCGTCTGCACAGCTTCCCCAAGGAAACCCTGAAGCTGGAACGTCCCCTGTCCCTGGGGAGCTGTACATGCCCCCGCCCTGTCCCCCAGGAGAGCTGCTGCCAGGCCCCAGCTGCAGAGGACCCTGGGTCAGGTCAGCGCCAGGCAGAGGCAGCCTGGCTGGTGGGAGCCTTGCGCTCCACGAACCAGGGTGAGTGGGCAGCAGGCGAGCAGAGCTTCTCCGGGACGGATCCAGCAAGTGTAATGTGCTGGGTCCTCCTGGGCACCCTCCTACACCCCGCCGTGGAAAGACGGTCTCCCAGAAAGCCGGTCCCTGGTGCCAGAAAGGCCGGGGACCTCTGCTCCAGGCCACACAACAGGAGCTGGCAAAGCAGAGGAAACGCAGAGGAGAGCCCGGCCCCAGCCT
This sequence comes from Pedetes capensis, assembly GCA_007922755.1. Taxonomy (NCBI): domain Eukaryota; kingdom Metazoa; phylum Chordata; class Mammalia; order Rodentia; family Pedetidae; genus Pedetes; species Pedetes capensis. The sequence continues at coordinate 34,980 of VMDO01011068.1, read as the reverse complement.
GGAAAGCCCGGACCGGGTGCAGCCTGCTCTGGAAGGGGACCCAGGGGAGCTGCGGTTTGGTTACTGTTTTTCTGAATGGGCTGAAGCGTAGAAACTCCCCCAGATGCACAGGAAAGGGACCCTTGGACAAGACCACCACATAGTCATCCTCACCTGTGACCAGGACTCACCCTCTCACTGGGACCCACAGAAAGGATCCCGAGTGGCGGACGGAAGTGTCAGGACCCGCAGATCACAGAGCCTCCCAGAGCCACCGGGCCCTCACTCCTGCCCTTACCATTACCACTGCTGGATAGGCTGCAGCCTGGGCCCCTGAAGGCCGGGACCCTGACCCTGAGTGCCACTCACCCCTGCTGCCCCACAGCCCTGTAGCCCAGCCACCTACCCCCACACCCTGGACCTGACCCCGAGGCAGCCAGTCTACACCGCCTGGTAGGCCCTGACCTCCCTCCTGGCCACCCAGGCCAATCCCCATGGTCTCCTCTGGCCTCCTCTCAGATCACCGTCCTGTGCTCCCCCCCCCAGGGGAGAAGCTGCCTGCACCACCCTCAATGCCCCACCTCAAGGGGCGCCCCCTGGGGAGCCACCCACCACCCACCACGCTGCTCAGGATTCGGGCACCTGGAGCCCCTGCACATCTGGAGGCCCGCCAAGGAGCACCCCGTGATGGCCGAAGGGCCCTGGCTCATCCAGACACCTCCTCCTTCCCTCGGCCCCTGTAGGCTGGAGACCCAGGGAGCCAACAGGCAGGGCAGAGTGGGCTCCCCGGACCCGTGCAGGGCCACCTGGAGGCATTAGAAATAAATACTCATAAATAGAACACAGTCTCACAGTTAACTTCTCAGCGGACTGTCTCGACATCACTAACTAATGTGTGTTAATTATAAGTCTGTCTAGCTTAAAAAAATATTAGAACGGCAGCGACGCCCAGGTCTCATGCCCTCTGAGCTTCCGGACACTTCCCCGCTCTCCACGCAGGGCGGCTCTGAAGAAGAAACGACAACGCGTGCAGTCTCGTGGACACACCAGTCACGTGGCACAGGCGGGCCCAGCGTGGGCATCCCCTGGCGGGGAAGGGCTGGGCGGCTGATGATAAGACAGATGTGGACGAGGGCAGGGGCGTGGGTGGGCCGCCACCGGCGGGTGGCTGGCTCAGACCCTCATCTGAGCGGACCTCCTTCTGGAGAGCTTGGACCTGCAGAGGGACAGGGGCGATGCGGGGGTCAGGGCAGGGAGCTGACTCCTAGGCTGCACCCCCAGGCCCTGCAGCAGTCAGGGGCAGCCCACACGGACTGCCATGCTATGCACGTGTGCTGTGTCCCTTCTGGTCCCCTTGTTCCCAGAGGGTGCCTCAGCCCTCTCTGCCCCTACCCTGCCTCCTCATCAAGTCGGCCACATGGGAGGGGCGGGGCCCAGTCCACCACAGGGCCGGGGTCCTCTGGGCCAGATCTTCCCTCCCATCTAGCCCACCCGGGTGGAGGACGCATTCAGAAAACCTCTCTGGATGCCGGGAGCAGTGGCGCACGCCTGTAATCCCAGCAGTTTGGGAGGCGGAGGCAGGAGGATCGCAAGTTCGAGACCAGAGGCAGTCTGCACAACTTAGTGAGACCCTGTCTCAAAAAGTAAAAAAATGGGCTCGGGGCACAGCTCAGTGGTCCGGCACTTGCAGAGCATGCAATCGTGGGGCCGTGTGTTCAATCCCCAGTACCGAAAAAAAAAAAAAAACCCCACCTCCCTGGGGCTTAGCGCTGCGTGAGCAGCAACAACACAGAAAGGGGCACCGGCGTCTCCTCAGCAAGGGCCCCCTCCATACCAAGGAAAGGGAGGTCTGCACTCTCCACATGCTGGAGTCCTGGACATCCACGGGGGTCCCCGGGGTGTTCCCTGGGCAGGTGTTGGCAGCAGGACCCCAAAGCAGAAGGAGGAGGAGAGCGCCCTGCGCAGCCCTTACCGGATGGTGCCGGCCAGGAGCGGGTTGAAGGCGTACAGCCAGTCGTGCATGTCCTTGTCACTGTTGGCCTGCAGCAGGATGCCGCGGTGCTCGGTGCACACCGCGAACGTGTTAGGCGTCTGCAGAGGGAGGCTCTCGGTGAGGAGAACGCCCCCGAAATGCCGCCGCCGCTCTCGGGAAGGGTCCTCTGGGCTAACCTCAGGGTGGGTGGGCCACAGAAGGCCACGTGCCCAGAACAACTGGGGGAGGCAGGGGAGGCTCTGCAGAGCCCACGCCCCGTCCTGACTGCCCAGGGCTGGGACTCCCTTCCGGAAGCCTCCGAAGCCAGGTGGCCCTGTCCCAGCGATGCGTCCTACACTGTGCTGCACGCCCAGGATGTGTCCACTCGCAGGCCACGTCCACTCCTGTACCTGCCTGAGCTGCCCGCTCACCTTGCCTCTGTGGGGTAGGCACAGTGGCAGCCAGGTTCACACCACCCACTGCCACCAAAGGGAATAAACAACCCTCTGGTGGCCACCATAGCTGCTTCCAAAACCTTCCAGAACCTTCTTTCCCCAGTCAGCTGCAAGGAGGCGGGGCTTCCACACATATATTCAGGGTAGGCACTGCTTGCTCACAAAGGGGTGGAGGCAAAGCCAGGGCAGAAGAGCTCTGCCCGGCCTGCAGGTCTCACACCGCCTACAGCAGGTTTCCCGAGGTGCCCGAGACGGTGCAACGGCCACTGCCTGGGAGCACATCCCCTGCCCTGGGACAAGGCCACACCCGCAGCCGAGGTAACCAGGATTTGGCCCTGAGGCTGACGCCCGGGCTCCACCCTCCAGGGGCCTCAGTCTGGGTGGTGAACGGAGGCCCATTGCCCCCCATGGAGGGCCATGGAGGGACAAGGCCCACCCCACCCTGCCCCCCGCCTTGCTGCCCTGAGCCGGGCCCCAGCGCACCTTGAGCATGGCCTGCTGGTCCTCGCTGTACTCCACCTGGGCGGTAGACAGGTTGAGCACAAACCTCTCCACCGTGTCCTTGTCGCTGTTGTACATGTAGGCGTAGGGGCGCCGCACGACCACAAAGCGCTTGGCCCAGCCAGCCGTGTGCGGCTCCAGGAAGTGCAGGTAACCCTTCTTGGAGACGATCGGGCTGTGGAGCAAGGGCGTCTGCTGGCTCAGGGGCCCTGGGCCACCACGAGGGGGAGCAGCCGGGGGATGCGCGATCCACCACGCCAAACCAGGGGCGGATATCACGCGGGCCAGGACGTGGCCCAGGCACGGAGGGGCACCAGGCAGAACTCAGCCTGACAGGCACGAGGCCAGAACTGCCGGCCAGTCTCCAGGCCTTGCCCAGCTACACGTGCAGAAATACAGAAACAAAGAGCCAAAGGTGTCCCAGAACTGGCACGCAGTGCCTAGTGACCTCCAGGTCCCCACCCTGGGCCCTGGCTCTGCCCTTTACCGTCCGATTATGAGCAGCCCACTCCTGGGGGTGCTGCTGGCCTCTAGTGAGGGACAGCACCCAACCCCGGGAGCCATGCTCCACTCTGCGCACAGGTCAGGGGCAGCACGTGACACCCCCAATACCAAGATCTGCCCTGCACACAGGTGAGGGGCGGCTGCCTGATCCCCTGTCAGGGGTGGCTACCTGTGCCCTTAATACCAAGGTCTGCCCTGCACACAAGTGAGGACTGGCCGCCTGACTCCCGGCACCAGGCTGTGCCCTGCACACAGGTCAGAGCTGCCTGCCTGTCCCCCGCTGGTACCCCCCCGGCTGGGTGGAAATCCCAAGTGCTCCTGATTGAGGCGGGGACACCACACACCTGACTCGGATCTCCTGGATGTCGGGGACCAGCAGGCGCTGGGGCTCCTTGTCTGCCTCTGCTGCCCGGGCAGGGGATGGGGGCTTCTTGGAGTCGACCTCTAGCAGGGGCTCAGGCTCTGGGCTGGCCGGCCGGGAGCAGGGCTGTGGGGTCCTGGAAAGCAGAGAGACGCCGTTGCCTCCTGTTGGAGCTCCCTGATGGACCAGGAGCACCTAGGCTCCACCCACCAGAGCCGCCAGGGCAGCCCTTGGAGCCTGACCGGCTGTGTCCATGGCGGGAGCTCCCCGGCCCACTCTCTAGGGCACTGGAATCAGGTCTGCCTGATTCCAGAACTGCTGGGCTGGGCAGAGAGTCCCCACAGTGACCACAGGCCCAGCCGGGGCAGGCTGAGCCCAGCTGTGAGGGTCGCCACCCCCTTTACCCAGGACGCTCTCCGGTCTCCACTCCCTGTAAAGGGGATCCAGCTTCCTCTGTAAAGGTAAACTGAGGCCACATAAGCAGGGGACTGCCAGGCCCTAGAGGGGCCCACTTCACGCTGAGCCGAGGCTCAATGCCCTCTTTCTCTTTTTAAAAATCAAGTTTGGAAACCCCGAGGCATTTTATTTTTATTTATTTATCTTTTATTTTGATGTATGTTGTTGTTGTTGTTAGGTGCCGTCGAGTCGGTATCCGACTCATAGCGACCCTCATAGGGTTTTCAATGGCTGAATGTTGCGGGAATACCTTGGGAGTGGATTGCCAGGCCCTTCTCCCATTTTTTGCAGGGCTGGGAATTGAACTTGGGTCCTCAGAGACTGCAGCGCAGCGCTCTACCCACTGAGCTAAATCCCAGCCCTTTTCTGATGTATATGGAAGCAAATTTAAATTTTATTTCTTGTGGTTTCGTTTTCAATGCACTTTCACCGGTAATGTTCAATGTATACTTACTGGGTCTCACCCTGACATCTCCATACGTGCATCTTGTTGTACCTGGCTCACGTTCACTGCCCCTTGCCCTCTCGCGACCTCCTCCCCACCTACGGTCTCCCTTCTACGCCCATATCTTCTTTGGGGTATTTCTATCTATATATGGCCTGCAGCCGTAGCCCTGTGGCATCCGATCCCATCAGATCTCAGAAGCTAAGAAGGGTGGGGCCTGGTTAGTCCTTGCATGGGAGACCACCTGGGAACACCAGGTGCTATAGGCTTGGGAGAAGGACCTGGCAACCCACTCCCAAAAATCAATCTGCCATTGAAAACCTTATGCACAGCAGAGAAGCACTGACAATAGTGTTTCTGCTGTTGTACAGAGGGTCGCTATGAGTCGGATACTGACTCGATGGCACCTAACAACAACAACCATTTTGCCGTAAGGGCAACATATGTGACACCTCCTTTCTTTTCTCCCATTACCCCCTCCTCTTGCCCCTCCGCCTTTTCTTCAGTCCATGATCTTTCCCTACATAGATCCTAGCGCAGTTGATAGAGTGCTGCTCTGCACTCTCTGAGGCCCTGGGTTCAATCCCCAGTACTGCAAAAATGGGAGAAGGATGTGGCAGTCCACTCCTGAAACAATCTGAAAACAATCAGCCATTGAAAACCCTATGGGGGTTGCAATGAGTTGGACACAACCCTATAGCACTTAACACCACCACCACTACCACATAGGTCCTGTCTGCTGTCATGACCTGTATGTTTTAATACTGTATATTGAACTCTGTTGTTGTTGTTAGGTGCCGTTGAGTCGGTATCCGACTCATAGCGACCCTCATAGGGTTTTCAATGGCTGTTTCAGGATTGCCTTGGGAGTGGATTGCCAGGCCCTTCTCCCATTTTTGTGGTGCTGGGAACTGAACTCAAGACCTCAGAGACTGCAGCGCAGCGCTCTACCAACTGAGCTAAATCCCAGCCATATACTGAACTCTAACATCCACATATGAGAGGAAACATCTGATGTTTATCTTTCTAGGTCTGGTTTATTTCACTTATAATAACGATCTCTATTTCCACCCATTTTCCAGAAAATGTCATAATTTGTCCTTCTTTATGGCTGCATAAAACCCCACGGGGTAGATATACCATAGTTTCCTTATTCACGCATGTGTTGGTGGACCCCTAGGCTGACTCCACATCTTGGCAATTGTGAATAACGCTGACATGAACGTGGATGAGCTATGGTGTGCTGACTTGTATCCCTTCGACCCTGAGGCATTTTAAAAAATGAATAAAAATAACCTGAACTCTTGGGAGTCAGACATAATCGATCTTAACACCTGGGGGTGCGGTTCCTTTCAAACACTGTGACACAGCCTCTGACGGACAGTCCTGTTTGCAATACTGGGGTCACGGTTCCCCAAGTTCCGTTCTGGAACTTCTCCCCCACTGAGCATGCTACGGCCCCTGCCCCTGGCGAGGGTGTTTCTGCTTCTCGCCCGCCTCCGTGTTTATTCCCGATGAGCTCGTGCACCTGTGCTTCCCCTGGCGGGGCAGGGCGGGGCGGGCCTGGGAAGCCGGCCGCACGCGGGCGCACACCAGGGCAGCCAGCACGCCTGCTCTACCAGACCCTGCCTTCACCTGTGGGGTCCCCACAACCAGCAGCCTCTGGTGCCCATTGTCTCTCCCTGCGCCCAGATGTCCTGGCCACGGTCATTGGTTGGCCTGGGTTGCCAGAATCTTCCCTAGGCTCGCCGAGCTCACCCACCTCGTATCGGTGGCGCCATAGCGCCCCTCAACCAGAGAGGGGCAGGTGGATGAGGGAGTGAGTGTGGCTGCTCCCACGGGGGACATGGACGGGTCGCGCAGCAGGCTGACAGACATCTCGGACAGCTGTGGGAGAGAGCGAGCTTTTCAGGGTCTCTGTGAGCGGGACCTGGGCCTGCACCTCCCCTGCTGCTGAGGGCATCCTTCCTCCCTCGCCCCAGCCTGAGCTCAAGGAGCCCCTGCCCCTTGCCCAGCCCCTGAACAGCCCTGCCTGTCCCTCCCAGGGCTTCAGACTCTGCCCTGGCCCAGGTGAGTTCTGGGTACTCCTGGCCTGTCCTGGAGGAGGAAGCTGTCGTGGGCAACTGAGAGCCCAGTGGCGACTTGACAGCTTTGGGAGGGGGACAAGCTGCTGGATGAGGTCCCAAGGGGAAGGACAACATGAAGGGGCAGGAAGAGAGGAGGAGCTGGCCAGGCCTGGGCAGATACAGGTGGCCAGGGACTGGGTCGGCCCTCACTAACCCCCTCAGTCCTGGCCCCAGGCCCAAGGACCCAGGCCTAGCGGCAAGCTGTCCTCCTGGGCCAGAAGAGGCAAGTGCCTACGGACACCTCCAGGGCCCCGCCTGACCCTGAGGGGACTCCCCAGTGACCCTGCAGGTGGCCGGGCCCGCCCACCTTGCTTTCGCTGGCGCTGATGCAGACGTGGCTGTGGGTGTACTCTCTGTTGAACGTGTGTGTGAGGAGGCGCAAGCACTGTGGACAGAGCACACGCATGGTCAGGACCACGCTGCCCAGCACGGCCCAGGGTGCTGCCCACTCCTCCCAGATGGGGCAGGTGCCCCGAGGCCCGAGCACCGAGGGTCAGGGAGGGCAGTCCCTCCACCCTCCAGGCGATGGGCCCAGGGTGGAGGCAAAGGCAGGACCCAGCGCTGCCCCAACTCATGAGGCCTTCCCGACAGCCTACTCGGGAGCAGAAAGGGCTGCCATGGCATGGGGGCCATGAGCTCCCCAACAGCGCAAGGATTCATGGCCAGGGCAGAGGCTGGACAAGGCCCCAACTACCGCCCCGCAGAAGAGAGCAGTGGGTGTTGACAGTGGCAGGGGAGCTCGGGGACGCCTTACCAGCTAGCTCCTGGTAGCTCCAGCGGTGCCAGCCACGGAGAAGGCTGGCCACTGGGGCTGCCCAGGAGGACTGGGGGTCCTGGGCTCCACCCACCTTGACGGCCAGCTCACGCTGCCTCTCACTGGGCGCCTCCAGGGACGCCGGGCGGCCCTCGGTGGACAGCGGGGAGGAGGCGCCTGAGGAGCTGCGCGACTCGGAGTCCTCACTGGAGACCGGGGACAGCGCGTCGGGGCCGGGCCGCTGTGCGGTCTCCAGTTTCTCCCTCAGGAGCAGGTAGTGCCTTGTCCTCTCCACCTGCAGCAGGGGGGAGGCTAAGTGGCCACCTGCAGCTCCAAGTGCCGGCAGCATCATGCTCCCCATGCTCGCAGCGCTGGAGGTGGGGGCCCTGACCGAGTAGTGGAGGCCCTGCCCACGGGCTCCAGGCTCTTTCTCATCCCTGCCGAAACGCCCCAGAGCCTCCTGGCTTCACGTGGAAGACTAACCTGTTTTAAGCTGCCCACATGTCTGCCACATTCCACAAAGCCTTGTGGTGGGCATTTTAAGTGGCACATGCTCTGTCTGCTGGGCAGCCTGTGATTCCCTGACCATGGTCCCCTGATGGGCACTGGGTACCTGGCGCCACACCGTCCCTGTCTTCGCTAGGGGGTCAAGGCAGTGGTGGACGCGGCCATGCAGGCTCAGCCTCCCGGGCTGGGCTTCCGGGACCAGGCGGCCCCTGGCCCTGGTCCAATAGCTCACCTTCCGAGAGGCCCGGGCCCCGGCCCCACAGCTCACCTCCTGCAGGAGGCTCAGCTTCTCCAGCTCCCACTGGTGGTCCAAGATGAGGCTGTCGCTCCGGGGTCTCCAGCCAGCCAGGTTCTCCTCGCCCCTGACGTAGGCCACAGACGTGTCCAGCACCCGCCGGCGCCGCCGCTGCATCCCTAGACAGGGGACAGGCACCTTGTCCTTCCTGACGGGCACTGGGTCCTCTTGTACACCAGAGAGCTCAGCTGCCTACCCTCCTCTGGAGTTAGGAAGGGCTCTCCTGGGCCTTCCACCCTTGGGCCACAGAGCCAGATTGGCCTTAACCACAGGAAGCTATCTGGGCTGGTGGCATCCCACAGAGGTGGCCTGAGGGCCACAGAGGCCGGCGAACCTGACTTTCCCTCTGCTGCCCTCCCATCTAAGAACACCCTGAAGTCCACAGGTGATCACTGGAGCTTCGCAGGTGAGGGCTTCTCGGCTTAGCTGGGGTCACCCCAAGTGGAAGAGAGGCCAAGCAGACCAGGCACACCAGAGTCCTGACTCTGGCCCCAGGAGAGCGCAGGGGGCACCTACCTGGGCTGCCTGCATCGGCCACGTGGCACAGGCTGAGCTCGTAGACACCCGTCACGCGGTTGCTGTGGGGGAGGGGAGAGGGAGGGTTATGTCATCACCAGGCAGTCAGGAGACAGACAGACAGACTGGGGACCAACTCACCACCTCATCCTGGGGCTGAGCCAGGGGGCCTGGTGTGGGCAGTGCAGGGTTAGGACCCCGAACTGCAGCCCTGTCCAGAGCGTGTCCACCCCAGGCCCCTGGCCCCAGATAAAGGACGGATCTAATGCCGCTGCTCAGATGCCCATGGGACCTGGATCTGAGGCCAGGACCCCACAGGGCCTCAGCTTTGTCCCCACCTAGGTGTTGGGGGTTTTCAAAGGACCCCATAAATAGGGTCCCTCTAACCAACATGAGGGGCTAACACTCAGGCTACATTCCACTCACCTCTTTATCCCCTCTCCCATCGAGTGAGCAAAGATGGTCCCTGACCAGCCTGACCAGCCTCAACCACCTCAATTTTGATTGGCTAACCCTAGCACCCCAGTTAAATAATGGCCCTACCTGGCAGGTATGACAGTTTACCTGCCATACCTGTCAAGGAATGTGCCCTGATTGGCTAACCCCGGTACACACCCCCTCCCAGGAGCCTATATAAGCAAGCTCCTGGACTCCACCTTGTTTTCACCTGCTACCAGACCCCATCACCTTGACCCAGCGCTCCCCAATCCTGTGGAAGACCACCTAGCAAGCTGACAAGTCAAGACCAGGGGCCCTGAAGTGCCGAAGGCTACAAGCAAGCCACGAAGAGCCTCCCAATTCCTCCCATCCTTGGGAAGGAGGGAGGCAGAGAAGGTGAGCTGTGAGAGTCAAGACCACCAGACCTCCAGCCCAGCGGAACACCAACTGCTGTAGCTGTGCCTTTAAGGCTGAGCTGTACCACCAGTGAGCCTGCAGCATTCTATGCTATAGGCTTAGAGCAAGTACTTAAGCACTTGACAGGGGCTGCTTGCTGGTTGCACCCCACTTGGGGAGCAACCCAATAAACTTTCCCTCTCCTGTTTCCCGCAGAAGGTCTCCCGAGGTCCTTCTTTGGTGCCTCCAGCCACTACATCAACCCAGTCCAGTGGGTCCCTGATACCCACTCGGTGTCATGGCGAAGCTCTGACCTCTGCCAGGCCTGAGCCGAACTCCGACACCTAGGGAGACACTGCTGCCAAGAGCACATCTGTCCCCGTCGGCCTGTCCGGCCTCACCAGTCCCCCGCAGGCCCTGCAGCCTTCATGGATGTCCTCGTGATCCCAGGAGGCCCATTTCCCAGCAATTTCCCATGGGCACCGGCACAGCCCTCATGGAGACAGGCCTCACCAGCCAGCACGTCCACACTCTCCAGGTGACCTTCCTGGTGATCAAGGCCCCTGGTTCCCTGCCCCCAGTGCTCCTTCCTCCCTGCCATGCCCAGCTGGGCCTGCTCAGTAGGCCCTGGGGCCAGCAGGCAGGGGCTCGCACTGCAGCGAGCACAGTGCCTGCAGCCCACCCCTGCCCTGAGGTCCTGCTCAGTCCCTCACTCAGCAGGAGCACAGGAAGATGCTGGCCCCCAGGTCAGAGCCCCGCCTACCCAGGTGCTGCAGCCTCCGGAAGGAGCCACTCGGCTCAAGTCCCTCTCAACGCTCGGTCTGGGGGACCCCATCCCCACCTCTCTTCCCTGCCCCCCACTGTATGTATGCAGCCCAGTGGCATAGATCCCTGGGCTCTGCAGGGAGGAAGTGACCTGGAGGAGCGACGGCTGGCCCCAGGCCTCCACGGGAGGTCTCCGTCAGGCACAGACCTTCCCACTGCCCCGCACACGGCCTGCTGGCTCCGCCTGTAGGTGCCCGCGGCCTCCTCCGGCCGTGGCCAAGCAGAGCAGGGGAACCAGCAGCGGGAAACTTGGGGTGTCCTCCTCCCCCCGGCCTGCATGGGGCTCAGGGGCTCCCCCGACTCAGGCCGCACGGCATCAGATTGCCAGGGGGGCACCAGAGGCCACTCTCCATGCACACCCCAGTTCGTGGGCCCCGCTCTGCCCACCCGGCAGGCTCACCCCTCTGCGGCCCGCAGGCTGCCACTACCAAACAGGTTGCGGATGGAGCGTGAAGCTGGGAGCTTGGCGTCGCGGGAGTAGAAGACCATGGCGAAGTCCTTGGTGATGACGGCCGGCTGGGTGCAGTTCTCCATCTGTGGGGGAGGGGGACCAGAGGTCACAGCGGGGCACAGGGACCCCAGAGGCTCTGGCCCCAACGTACCCACAAGGGGCCCCAGGCCCCCTCCCAACCTTCCTCTAGGGACCTGAGAGTTGCACTGCCCCCCCGACCCAGGGCTCCTAGGGCCCCGGCAGGGGCTCAACCCCTGTGGGAGGGAGTCCCTGCTTCTGACCCTGAGCTGAAGCCCAGGAGGGAGCTGAGGCCCTGCCAAAGGCGGGGCTCCCAGCGCAGAGGCTCCAGGGCCCCAGCCCCAGGCCTGTCCCTGTGGAGCCCGACTGCCTTCCCATGCAATCAGGGAAACGCACCCTGAAACCTTGGTGGGGGCCAGGGCAGACCCCAGGCAGGCTCCCTCGGCTAACTCTGAAGTGCCACAGAAGCCCCTACGCAGCAATGCCTGCCAGCTCCAGCCATTCATCGTGGGCGCAGCCACGGTGCTTGTGGGGGGGGAGCCTGGCCAACCGTGCGGGCATCCCAGGCCAGCACACGCGTCCCCACCTCATAGCCAAGTAATTCGGCTCTAACGAGGGGCAGTGTCCTTGCAGATGCCTCACCCCCAAACCTCCTCCCTCGCTGCTGTGCCCAGCAAGAAACACCCACATTCCAGCCTCTGACTGTGCTTCGGAGAGAGGTCTCAGCTGGTCTGGCCACAGCCTACAGGCTGCAGACCCTGGGGACGGGGTGGGGCGCCGAAGGGCTTCCCGTTTTGTGCTATCCTAAACAGACGCCAGGCCTGATGGCTGTGCAGCCACCCTGCGGCCCCACAGCCAGAATCCACGCACTAACGGCGTCAGAGTGGGTTAACCACGTGCACCACCGTTCAAGGTACGTGGCTACAGCTCAGAGACGTGAGCCATCCTCAGAGAAGATGAGGGCAGGGCCGGCTGGGACCGTCCGGGGCTCACAAGCACCCCGAACGCTGGGACACGGGTGTCTTGCCTCGATGTAGGCGGAGAGGGTCATGTAGATCTTCTCGCGGTACGGGGTGACGCGGTTCAGTAGCAGGGAGTTGTGCATGGAGCTGTCCCACGCTGCCTCGAACTGGTAGAAGGTCCTGGAAGGAAGGAGACACGGTAAAAGACAGTGCGTGGGGTCGCTCCCAACACTGATGGGAACATGCAAAGGACGGACAGACAGACAGACAGACAGACGTGGGGCAACCGCAGGGAGAGCCACTGGAGTCACAGGTCGGGTGCCAGGAGGGACAGGCCCTCCTCGCCCAGCCCCGGGGCCAGGCAGGGGCCTGGTCCTCAGCTCCACAGCAGGTGGGCTAAGACAAGGGTGAGGAGGGGAGACAGGAGGGGGCAAAGGGCCTCGGAGGTGGGAGGTTAGGGGACAGAGGGCGGAGCTGCCTCGGGGCACCACCCCCTCAGGCCGAGCAAGGAGGGGCCACCGTCCCTGCGCCCAGGGTTCGGCAAAGCCTCCTCGGCCCATCTCCTCATCAGCCGACACGCCCTGCCTGAGGAGCCTAGGGGGAGGATGCCTGGAGGGGAAACGGGGCTCCGTGGCAGCCGCATCTCGCAGGGCCCCCACAAGCAGCTCCTTCGGAGTCCGACCAGGGCCCTTCTCTCTGCCGGATCCCCACCCTGAGAGCCAAAGAACAGAGCATCAGCAGGGGGCCTGCAGCCCCCACCCAGGAGGCCACGGCTCCACACCAGGCACAGGGCACCCTGATGCTCCACAGTCCCCTCCGGGGCCCTTGCCCTGGAACACGGCTCTGGGCAGACGTCCTGACCCCCGCCCGAGGCCACATGCTCACTTGGAGGAAACACGCCTCCACCCGCACCACGGCCACGCCGTGGCCCCGTTCCCGTCCAAGCATCCTCACAGAGGGGGTTCAGACACAGCGCACAGCTGAGCGGCAGCGCCCACTCCCAGGGGCCTCCGGCCAGACGCAGCCGGTCCAGGGCGCAGGGTCAGCCGGTCGGGGACGTGGAATGAAGCAGACAAGCCGGCAGGGCCCGCTGTGGGACAGACACACATCCCCGAGGAAGGAACCGGGGAACGGGGGACAGTGGGCAGCAGACACCAGAGCAGAGAGGACAGACAGAGCAGAGACAGAGCAGGCAGGGTGGGGACGAGAGGGGCTGTACCTAGTGTCACTTCCAAAGGAGACGCTAATGGAGGGGCCAGGACACACACACACACAGAAGAGAGCGAGACGTCAGAACACAGCCAGCACAGCAGCTCGGACGCCTGGGAGTGTGTGGCCACTCGGCCCAGAGCCCCGGCCTGGCACCGCCGACAACCCCTGCCACCCCAGGCCCGAAGTGAGGGCCCTGGATCCATCCCCAGCTGGACAGCACAGCCTGGCCCAGGACAAACTCCTGCCAGTGGCCGACTCCAGGCACCACTCCCTAGCCCGTGCCCTCAGAGGCCACCCCCAGCTCTGCTCCGTGTCCTCGTGGCGCCAGGGGCCATAATGCCCCACCTGATCCTTCAGGTTCAGTGAACTAATGTGAGTGGGGAGCAGGTGGGGCCAGCATGGGGCACCTGAGGCCCAGGGCCAACGGCCTGTCCTCCTGCTTGGGCCTACATCTGGCCCAGCTGTCCTGCCTACATGTCTCCGAGTGCTGGCTTCTTTTTGCCCCAAGTGCTCTGGTGCGGAGCACGGCCTCCCCTGTGAGTCCTTGGGAAGGGCCAGGCCCTCCCGGGCCCGTCCTCCTCAGGAACCGCAGCTACCCTGTCCTGGCACTTGCCCAGCCCCCAAATTGGACACTCCAGAGGGATGAGCCCGGTGAGGCCAGCTAGGGCTGCTCCTGGGGACACGGTGGCCTGGACAACCCCACACGGGGTATCGCAGCCCCTTGATTATCTGGGTGGAGGATTCTTCAGTCCCACTGGGGTGGGGCCTCGCTCTCCTCTGACACCACAACGCCAGAGTCTCCCTGAGAGGCAGACTGTGGGGGGCTTCCTGTGAGGGGGGAGGGGCTCACCAGACCCCTGTCTGCAGCTGGGCTTGGGCCTTCACAGACCACTCCCCACCCCACTGCCAGTGTCCGGATGGCCAACAGTACTGGACCCTGACAAGGGCCCAGCCATGATGGGACCCACAGGTCACTTCCGAACTGACGGTCTGTTTCAGTCACGTTACTAGAATAGCGCACATCCTCTGCTAACATCTCCTTGGAGCTTCCAGTGCAGAACAAAGATGTAGTCTGTCCTCAGTGCGTGGAGGGACTCAAAGACGAGAGGCTACCGAATGGCAGACGTAAGGGGGGAAATGAGGGATGTGACCAAACAAGGGTGCCAACAAAGGTAGCTTTGGCCTTGCCTGATTTGAAGTTCTAATAAGACTTTGAGAGATGACTGGGAGCAAAGAAAGAATCTTGGGACAGCGTAATCACTAAACAACTCAGACTCTCCTAACCACTGACTTATCAGGTCTAAAGTCACCTTTTATTCTAAAATGAAAATGAGGTATGTATTAGACTGGGGAGTTTGCAGGTAGCTGGGATGGAAGGCCTGGCGCAAGTCACAGGGTCAGCCTTGGCCTTGGAGGCCAGCTTCTCTGCTCAGAAGGGCTGCACTCACGCGGCCCCTTAACCAGCCCTTGGCTGGCGCCAGCCATGCTCCACAGGGTGACTGGCAGCAGACTGGCACCCCAGGCAGGGCAGGTCCCCCAAAACACCATGACCCCCTGTGCCCCTGAAGTCTCTGCAGACGGAGGCCTCATCCTGTCCAGAGTGAGAATCAGAAGGCAGTAGAGGGCAGAGGAGAAGGACCCCACCCTTAGGACCCACTAAGCACACAGGGCATTGCGTGAGAAACATGGACTGGCACCTCTCGAACTCGGGGCAGCAAACCTGGACCAGAGAGGCTGAAAGGCGGCCACCTGGTCACCTGGCCACCGTAGGGGCCCCCAGGACGAGTACAGGGGTCCCTGTAGGACCCCAGGCCCAGGGCCTACTTGGGATCGCTGCACATCAGCCACCCCAGGAGACACCCTGTGCCTCGCCCCCCAGAGCCACTTCACTGCACCCAAGTGGACACTCGGCCAAGCTCTCCACTGCTGTTTGGAGGTGGCCGCAGGGGCCCCGGGCATGCTGGGTGGACATCTGCACTGCCTGGTGAAGCGTTAGGTGGACCCTCGTCCCATTATGGTGACGGGGCTTTCAAGTGGTTAGGGTCAGGCAGTATCATCAGGATGGTAGCGGCAGGACTGAATCCCATGGCCTCAGAAGAAGGGGTGAGCAGGGTGCGGTGGCGCACGCCTGTAATCCCAGCGGCTGGGAAGGTGGAGCGGGAGGATTGCAAGTTCGAGACCAGAGGCAGTCTGCGTAACTTAGCCAGACCCTGGCTCAAAAAGTAAAAAAATGGCTGGGCGCGGTGGCGCACGCCTGTAATCCCAGCAACTCTGGAGGCGGAGGCGGGAGGATCGCAAGTTCAAGACCAGAGGCAGCCTGCGAACTTAGCGAGACCCTGTCTCAAAAACAAAAAGTTTAAAAAAATGGGCTGGGGGCACAGCTCAGTGGTCCAGCACTTGCAGAGCATGCAGGCCAGAGGCCCTGGGTTCAACCCCCAGTACAAAAAAAAAAGAAGGGGTGAGAACACCACCCACAGGCGCCTCCGCCTTGGCCCCCACAAAGCTGGGGGCACCTCGGGCTGTCGGCAGATGCTCCCCGCAATTGCGCAATTGCGGAACGGAGCTGTGAGCCAGCACACGCCTTTCTCCTCCACGGCCCACCCAGCCTCAGACACGGGAACCCAGGGATGCAAAACAGACTAAGGACCCTCAAGCCCAGACGTAAGAGAAGCCAGCACTGCACCCCGGGGCCGCTGGGCACAAGTCAGGATGCAGGCTCCCGGGCAAAGGGCTGCTGGGTCTCCTCGGCACAGAGGACCCGACCGGCCCCTCAGGGGCCTTCGCCGTGGGCTCAGCTGCCACCATCATCCTGCAGAGCCCCCACACCCTCCTGTTCTACAGCTGGGAAACAGGCCCCATCGCCAGTGGCCAGGACTCGGGCCCTGTGCTTTCGCCTCCGCCCCTCCCTGCCATGAGGCCAGTGGAGCGGTGGAGCCCCTGCTGCCGTCTACTTCCTCGGCCCCTCCTCCTCCTACAGTGCTCTCAGAAATCCAGTCTATGGACACGGGTGGTGGGGGCCGTGCTGCACGAGGGAGCACAAAGCGGGGACACAGCGTCCCTCCTCAGAAGAAAAAGGCTGGTCAGCCAAGCCCCCTCTGAACCTAGGGCTGGAGCGTTGGGATCGGGCTGTGACCCGTGGCCTCCAGTCGACGTCCTGACTCCCGCTGGTTGGCTCGAGCCGGTGCGGAGGAGGAGGCCTGCCCAGTGTCTCTCCTCTGTCCTCGAGAGAGCCGCAGCTACCCTTGAGGCCTCAAGTTGTTGTTGTTAGGTGCCGTCGGGTCAATATCTGATTCATAGCGACCCTCTGTACAACAGGTGAAACACTATTGTCAGTGCTTCTCTGCTGTTCATAGGGTTTTCAACGGCAGATTGATTTTTGGGAAGGGGTTGCCAGGTCCGTCTCCCGAGCCTGCAGTACCTGGTGTTCCCAGGTGGTCTCCCATCCAAGTACTAACCAGACCCGACCCTGCTTAGCTTCTGAGATCTGATGGGATCGGATGCCACAGGGCTACGGCTGCGGGTGAGGCCTCAGGTAGGACAGCCAAAGTCAGCGCTGCGACACAGGAGCTCGTTGCTTGCCGCCACGGAGCCCTGCACTCACTGAGCAAGCGCCAACAGCGATGGCACAGGCTGCCTAGCTCACTCCCTGACCAAGCGCCACCAAGAGACCATGCAGGCTGCCAGGTGCTTTCTGCACCTCTGTCCTCACTACCGAAAGGCTCTGGGGACCTGGCACACGGCGCCGCGTCCCCCACATTCGTAAACTGGGGTTGTGCTTGCCCCACCTGATGATGGAGCCTGGCTCCAGCCCCAGGGCTGCTGAGATGAGCCCGCTCCTGCCAGGGGCCCAGGGGGGTGAGCAGGTGCCTGTGCCCAAGCTCCAGAGCAGCAGGCCCTGGGTACCTCAGGCTCAGCAGAGGGCACCCCGTTATCCCGTGTGACAGCATGAAGGGAGGGTAAAACATGTCAGGATCGAAATGGAGTCCCTTGGTAGCCCTGACAGTAAATAAAGCCGGGAGCTCACAAAGGAAGGGGTCTCAGGCACGCCGGCTGACAGTGCCTGTCACCGGACAGCCAGGACCATGAGCTCCCCCAGGGGCCACAGCAACCTGGCACAAGAAGCATGTGGGCAAGGGCGTCTGCCCGGCACCTGTCTGTTCAACACTGGGCTGACCACGTGGGCAAGGGCGTCTGCCCGGCACCTGTCTGTTCAACACTGGGCTGACCCTCCCCCCCCGACTGTCTCAGAACATCCGATGTAGTCCTCAAACCCTGTAAGAACTTCCCCTGGCCTCCCTCTCTTTGAATACGCCCACGGGTTACTGGGGCGCACGTGACTCCATTCTGAGGCTTTGCTATTTGCAAATAATTATCATTATTCTTGTCTGTCAGTCTGCCATACTGTGGGGGCTCGCGTGTTGCTGTGATGCTGAAAGCTATGCCACTGGTATTACAGATGCCAGCAGGGCCACCCATGGGGGCAGGTTTCAGCTGAGCTTCCAGACTAAGAGTAAGGAGTAGGACATGGCAGCCCACTCGCAAAACAAGTAACCATTGAAAATCCTACGAATAGCAGAGAAACACTGTCAGATATGGTGCCAGAAAATGAGCCCCCCTAGTTGGAAGGCACTCAGAAGATGACTCAGTGTCTGCAACGAAGGGCTTAAACATAAATAAGATCGTGTGCCTGGCACAGAATTGGGGAGTGTTTTGTTCTGTTGTACACAGGGTTGCTATGAGTTGGACCTGACTCGACGGCACCTAACAACAATGATTCTTTGGAGAATCTCTGTTTTCTCACATTGACACTACATCAAAACTGTTGCTGAAGGCATGGCGAAGCGTATTTAAACCGCCCTTGTATTCTGGCACCTGGCTCTTCTTATAAGTGGCCTAGACATTATAAAGAGGTGAGTGTGTGGGCCCCAATGCAGGTGGGTTGCTGAGATCTAAAGGTCAAACCCCATGCTCAAGACCGTAGCCTGAGACGCGTGACACCCAGCACTTTCTAGTCAGGGGTTACTTTCAGGAGTGGCCCAGGCTCTCCCGAAAAGCCATCCAGCCGGCCAGCTACTGGGATGGAGTCCCCATCTGGGAGCCAGGGCACAGCAGGACACAGCGGGGGCACAGTGGGAGCCTGGTTGTCCTGATCACACAGCTGAAGATGGGGATCCTGCTCACAGGACCCGGACGCTCAGCCAAGCACCCCCACCTACCGCACAAGTACAGAGCTACTGGGCTAGGACGGAAGAGGAACCCTGTGCAGCTGCCACCTATTCCTGGGCCTGAAGCTGACAGCAGCACGGCCCAGGCTAAGCTGCCGTGGGCGACACACTCCTTGAGGAGGCCGGGCTGGGTACCCCAGAGGACCACACCCTGAGTCCTCTGAGCAGGTCATCGACTACCACCTGTGCCCTGCATCTGATGGGCCCTGACCTACTTTCCAGCTCCTCAAGGGCAGCTGTGGGCCCCTGCTGGACTGGCAGAGCTCCATCTCCAGGCTCTGTCCTGGGGAAAAATACAAAGCTGGAGAACCTCGTCTGTAGCACTGAGCTGGACTGAGCCTGGGACACATCCCCCACAAATCAAGACAGGCGAGGGACAGCACTCAGCTGAGCAGGCCAGGAAGGCTGCCTGGAGGAGGAGGCACTGCTGCTGGGCTTGAGGCCTGATAAGGATTTCAGCGTAGGAGTGGGGTTGGCAGGCGTGTGGGTAGAGGGAATATGGCTGGAGAGAGCTGTGTCCTGTCCCACCAGACACCAGGAGCATGGGAGTACCCCGAAAAACAGCCGTGGCCCTGACCAGACTGACCTGGCAGGTGCTGGGGCTGCAACCCAGCAGGGACACCCAGAGCGAGCCGATGGCATCCTGCCCCGGGGCCATGCCAGCCAGGAGCCAGCCTTCAGTCCACGGCTCCTGATGGTCCCCATCTGAGGCCACAGCCTTGGAGGTCCCTGTCCCTGGAGAAGGGGGACCCTGGCCACATCTACCCTTCAGGAAATGCCAGGGAGCAGCTCAGCCTGGCCTGGGGAGCCAAGGTCCCCATGCGCAGGAGCTCCTGTCACACTGCCAGCCCTTGGAGCTGTGCCCCCTGGTACAGTCTCCCCACCAGGCCTGCCCCAACTCCTGCCCTCTGCGAGGTCATCGCTGGAGCCAGGATCCTGACACAAGACCGCCTGGCCCGCCACAGCTGCATCTCAGGGCGGACTGAGTCTGCTGAGCAGAGTCCCCGGCGGGCAGGGGTGAGTGAGCTCCCTGCCAGGCTTTGGGCTGCCTGGACAGGGAATTCCCCATGGCTCCCCATCCCCTCAGCCTCCGCCTCCGCCTCCGCAGCCCTCAGGTGGCCCTGCGCGTGTGACACCCACAGGATCTCGGTGCCGCCCCTTAAGCAAAATGGCAGTGGTTGGCACAAAACCAGGAGCGGCGCATCTTACAGTGGTGCTAACTAGGCAGCAGGGGCTGGGATTTAGCTCAGTTGGTAGAGCACCGCTCTGCAGTGTCTGAGGTCCTGAGTTCGATTCCCAGCACCACAAAAACGGGAGAAGGACGTGGCAACCCACTCCCTAGGCAATCCCGAAACAGTCAGCCATTGAATACCCTATAAGGGTCGCTATGAGTTGGACACGACTCGACGGCACCTAACAACAACAACAACTAGGCAGCAGCAACAACAACGGCACGACTTAGAGTTTCCCATGTTGGGGGTTAGCTAAGAGCTCTCCAGGCGTCAGCTCAGGGACCTCACAGCACCCCAAGCCAGCACCGTTTTTATCCTTAATCCCAGGGAACAAGAAAACCAAGTTCCAGAAGGCTCCACCACCTGCCCACACTCACAGCTGGCAAACGGCTCAGCCAGGCTGCCCTGAACTCAACCACGTGGCACGGGGCCCCCCGCCCCTCCCTCCTGCACCCTCCCCTGCCTGTAGGCGGTGCCCACCACCAGCTGGATCTCCGCCCCCAGACTGCCTGGGGAGGAGGCTCGGGGCTGAGTCCAGGGACTCTACCCCACTTCCTTCCCCGTGGAGGCCTCTTCTTGAAGTCCAAGCCCAGGCCTGCTGCCCGCCAGGGGCCGACAAGCTCATTGCTGGAGCAAAGCAGGGCCAGTGTGAAGGGCCAAGTCTCCTCACCCGGCCAGGCACATGGGCAGGGGCCTCGGGGTCAGGGGGCTGGGGAAAGAAAAGCCCTGCTGAGTAGGAGACCGGCCCTCTCCCTTCCTGGGGCACCTAACGTCTGCTTGCTTTACCCAGAACCCTCCTGGAGGCTCCAGGTGTTCGTATCTGGGCTCAGCTAAGCAGACCCCTAAACACAGAGGTCTGAAACCAAAATGCTAGACAGACGCACACATGATCGAACAACAGAACCTCCCCACCCCCGCCCCCACCACGCCCTCAGCCACGCCCTCACACCAAGGGGCCTGGAAGCTTCCAGGGGCTCCAGAGACAGCAGGGCAGATTGTTCTGAGCATAGACGGCTCCCCTTCAGGTCCAGCGAGCGCACCCCAGAGAGGGGAGCCCCCGGCTCAGGGTGGCAGGCTGTGCACCCGGCTCGGGTATGGCCACCACCCCAGTGACCCCTTGACGGGTCTCGGCCTCACCCAGTTCCAGGTCCCCAGTGCAGGCCAGCGGGGCTCGTGGCCCACAGAAGCCTTTGAGAAAGCTCTGCTTATCCACACACGTGTGGGACACAGCCCCACAGCCCCAGCGGGCCCTGGGCGACAGCTCCCCAGCACATCATTGGCACTGACCATCACCAGCACCGACCCCTCACAGCCATGACCTGAGGAGGGTGCAGCTCCACAGGGCCCGGCCATACCCACCCTGCCCGGCTCCATCCCCAGAGGGGCCTGGCACCTCCCCACTGCACAGCTTTGAGAAGGGTGGCCCAGAAGACGACTGGGCAAGCTCTGGCCACTGCCTGGCAGCGGCCGGAGAAGTTGACACTCTGCCCTCGATTGAGAACAGCCCGGCACTCTCCCTGGAGAAGGCCCAGGCCAGCGCTGGGGGCGGGCCATCCCCAGGGCCAGCGTACCAGGCCAGCGCGGAGAGGGGTCTGTGGTCTCCCTGGTCAGGGTCCGGTGCCTGCGGTGGGTTTGGATCTGAGACAAGTCGAGTCCAGGGACCCGCGGTCTCTCCACGAATTTAGCACCTGTCACTTCCAAATGGGAAGGCAGAGGCCGCGGCCAGAGGGGCGAAGTTCACGGGCCCCCGGAGCATGCTGGAGCGTGAGCCCCCCAGCCGTGGCCCTGCCTGCCTGGTTCCCTGTGCTCCCGGCTCTGCCTGCTATGGCCCATCGGGGTGTGACTGCCCCTCACCAGCTGGTGCAGCCCAGCAGCCCAGCCATCGGCCACATGCGGGAGATGCCTGCTCGCGCAGGGCGGCAAGGCTGGGGGCGGGGGGAGCGGGAGGCCAGCCAGCTTCTACGGAGGCAGGAAACTAGGAAAGCAGCCAGCTCAGGGGCAGGGGGGGGTCTCAGCCAAGAGGATGGAGGCGGGGGAGGAAAAAGTAACCAGAGGAGTCCAAAGAAATAAAAAGAGGGAGAAGTAGGAGGGGCAGGTGAGCAGGTTTATGAGGAATCAGAAAAGCTGGAAATTAAATGTCCAGGGCGGTGTGGGCCAGGGAGTGGGGAGGGAGGCAGAGGCTGGAAAACCAAGGGTCACAAATGGTACCTAGGCATGTCCGAATCAAGAAACTGCCTGCAAAACACAAACAACCACACGTTAGTGAGGGTCGCGGGCGGGGCGGCGGGGCAGCGGGGCAGTGGCAGCCGGGGGCAGCGGGGGCGGCCGCCTGTGGCTGGCAGGCCTGCTCTGAGCCAGGGAGGCTGCCAAGCGAGGGACACCGGAGCAGGAGGAGGAGGCCAGGCCGTGGCAAAGCGCGTGGGTAGCCCGGGGCCCCCAAGCCAGACAGGCTGGGCCTCCCAAGCCTCAGCAGGCTTCAGAGCAGCCGGCCCAGCGTGGGTTCCAGGACATCAGCCGTGGTCCAGGCAACAGGAAGCCTCAGCCGTGTGGGCCATTGGGGAGGGGGCCACAGGCTGGGGCAGCCCCGGGGCGTTCCTGTGGAAGGGCAGGCAAGGAGGCTGCACCCGCCCAGGCAGGAGCCAAGCGGGACCAGAGCATGTGGGCCGGGCTGTGCTCCACCCTGCGCGCGACCTCCTCCACCCCCAGGCCCGGGGCCTCCATCCCAGGTGGGGTGGCGTGAAGGGCCAGGTCTATTCGCCTGGGACGGGGCTGCATCCTCAGTTCTCACAGCCCCCAGGGAACTAAGCCAAAACCTGCTAGGGACAGCTCTTTGGCCTCCAGGGACCAGGTGGGCTTGTTTAGCCAAAGCCCCACCTGCTAAGGCCCAGCCCTAAGCCTCAGCCTCCTAACTCACCCTCTGCTTAGCCAGGGCCGTGGTCTCCCAAGGTGCCCCTCTGGGACAGGAGGACCCCAGAATCACGGCCCTCAGTGCAAGGAGATGGCAGGGAAGGAGGTCCTCAAGGCACCCACCTCCCGCACCTCCTCCTGGGACCACTATGCCCTTGCACCCCTAGAATCCAGGAGCTGCCTGCCACAAAAGGAGCCGGAGGTCGGGAGAATGAGGTCGCATCGCTCGGGTGCAGACAGGCCCTAAGGGCCCTCCCTTCCTCTGGGATCCCAGTGCCCACGGCCCAGGCACAGCGGCCTGCTTGCACTCACGGGGCATCCACCACGGGGGGTGCCAGGCCTTCTCTGTGCCTCTAAGGGTGCACCATCATGACCACAGGAGATGCAGGGCAGGAGGAAGCCCCAGGCCCCCGCTCGCCCCGCTGTCTCCCTCCTCTCCCCACCACGTGACTTCCCAGCCTGCCCGTCACAGCCCCACATTCCCAAGACAACAGCCCTGGAGCGCACGGCAAGGACCAAGCCGCAGCCACTGCCGGCCTCGGCTCTACTGACCCCACCACTGCCCAGCACCGCTCTGCCCTGTCTAGCTCTCCACCAAAGCTGACCTTATTACCCCTGGAGCAGGGGCCTGACCCTTCCGGCCCCTTCGTGAGTGTCTGTGAAGGAGCTGAGTTCTCTCCAGCCCCAGGAGTTGGAAGAACAAGGGCCGTCTCCCCGGGACCTTCTGTCTTATGCACCCTGCCTCCCCTCACAGGATCGTGGCCCCCTCTTCCATCTCTAAGTGCACCCCGTCCCCAAAGATGTTCTTCCCACACACAGAGCCCTCAGCACCAGCAACGAGGATCAGGCAGGCTGACTTCCCAGGGAGCGGCTGTGCTGGGGTCGAGTTCCCCAGAGCCCCTCGAAGCAGTGTTTCAGACAGCCACACCAGCGAATGCCGTCCCCAGGCAGGGTGCTCACAGTCCCCGCCACCCTCAGGCGGCCGCCGTGTGGCCTGTCATCCCCACCCACCCTGGCAAACCCCGGCACAGCTGCCGAGGACGCCCCGGGGCTTGATGCCCCTCCACTGCCTGGAGGCAGGTGACCTGGGACTGCAGGAAGCTTGGAAAGAAACAGCCCAGTGACAAAGGAGCAGGTGACAAGCCGTGCCCTGCGGTCACACCTCTGCACCAAGCTGGGGACACAGCCAGCTCTGGGCGCCTCTGAGCTGCCCCCAACACCCATCAGAGGCCACAGACCCACCCACAGCAGTGTGGTCCCTGGAAGCACGGGCCGGTCAGTCAGTGCCCCACGCCACCCACTCCTGCCCTCAAATTCGAGGACAGGACCTAGCTCAGACTCCAAGCCCTGGCCAGCTTCCGCTGAGTGACAGAATGGCCTGAGCGCATGAGCCGGAGATGGGGATGCAGTCAGTGAGCCAAGGGACACGGGGGCCACCAGCCCCCACTCACTGCACCTATGCCCTGGGGCATCCGAAAGGAGGGCGGGGCACTGAGCTGGGCCTGTCTCCAGGGAGCCGGGTGCAGAGCCTGCTGCTGCCCCCTCCGGGACTCACCGGTCGTCTTGGGCTGGGTGGATGTACCCGGATGAGAGGATGTTGAGAGACAAGATGTTGGGGTCGATGAGGGACTCGTCCGTTTCTGGAGTGTTTCGGATGCGACCTGTGTGGAAGGCAGTGGCTGGTCACTTCCCAGGAGGACCCTCGCGGGGCGCAGTGGCACGTCGGCAAGCAGGCTCTCCAGTGGCCGCGGGCCATAAAGGGAAGGATGCCACGTGGCAGGGAGGCACAGCTGGCTCCTGGTGACCCAGGTGATGCTGGGCAGCCTCTCCCTTACCCTCTCCTTCCTGCCATCATGAATGCCTGTCCACCGAGCCCAGTGCCCAGCCTAGAAAGCACAGGGACAGCTCCAGGGCTCCAGGGTGACAGCTCCAGGGCTCTCCCTGCTTCTCTGCACCCTCTGCCAGGCCAAATCATGGGAGGGAAGGAGGAGAAAACGCTCCCGCTCCTCGCGATGCTTTAGACTTTAGTAACAAGGACGGACAGCGCAGTCCATGCCACAGGTTCTGTTTGCACTGCCTCCCGCCAGGGCTGCAGATACCCGCAGCTGGAGTCTGCCTGCCCACCCACCTGCGAGACACAAGCTTCCCTGCCATCCCATGCCTCACTCTTCATTCGAGGGACAAGCACATGGCACAGCCTTCTTCTGTTCGGCCATCGAGAGCGGACAGCCGGTCCCTGCTCTCCCCGTGCACGGGGGCTGCGACGGTTTTGCCGCCTGCTCCTGGAACGCTAACCCAGCATTCGGTTCTGGGAGGAGGCCATGCGGGATCCCACAAGCCCCTTGTCCATGCCAGGCCCTCTAGAGATTGGGGTGCCCATGGTGGGGAGGGGCATGGGGCAGGAGGACTCATCCAGAGCAGAACCTTGGCCCTGAGGACCAGGCCTCTGCAGAGCTTGAGGGTGACAGGGGCCCGGTCAGGGCAGAGATGGAGGTGGGGCTGGGCCAGGATCGTCCACACCTCCATCCTGGTCCAGCCGCAAGGGGCCACCAGCCCAGAGCTCACAACTGCCCCAGGGTCTCCCCTATCCGTCAGCCCTTTTGTGTGTCCCCCTCCCCAGCACTGTCCATTTCACAAGGCCTGAAAATCCAGAGTCCTCTAGGGAGGGATGCTGGGAACAGTGGCCTCAGGGAGCAGGGGACAGGCGCCTCCCAGAAAGGGCAGAACCAAGCCCTTCTCCTAGACCAGGACCCTGGTGGCCACAGCAGGGTCTCTGCCTTCCCCAAAGTCCTACCCCCGAAGCAGACCTTGCTGCTGGCCTTTAAGAAGGGGAGGAGGGGCCGGGTGTGGTGGCGCACACCTGTAATCCCAGCGGCTTGGGAGGCAGAGACAGGAGGATCACAAGTTCGAGACCAGAAGCAGTCTGTGTAACTTAGTGAGACCCTGTCTCAAAAAATAAAAAATGGGCTGGAGGTACAGCTCAGTGATCCAGCACTTGCAGAGCACGCAAGCACGAGGGCCTTGATTCAACCTCCAGTACCGCAAAAAAAAAAAAAAAAAAAGAGGGAGGAGGCAGGCCGAGGGGAAGTTGTGGCACCCCCTGGAGCAGGAGGCCTGAGAGGGGGGGCCCAGGACGGAAGGATGCAGCCTGTGCTCTGCAGACCCCTCAGCTCTGGGTGCAGGAGAGACCAGGATATCCACACGGTGGTGCTGCCCCAGGCCAGGTGTGGCCAGGCTCCCAAAGCCAGGAGTTGGGCTTCGCCTCTGCGGTGGAACTGAGTCACTCTCTGGACTCTCGCTGGCGGGAGGGGTTTCGCCTTTGTTTCCTGCCCTCTCCGACTCACGTGAAATCAGACACAAAGCTCGTAAAGTCAAAGTGTCTGTCCTGGCGACCCCAGACTTCCCTGCCCACTGCCTTGTCATCAGGACGCGAGGTGACTGGTCAACACGGGGACACCGTCCCAAGCACCCACCCTGCCCCTCCACCCAAACACCCAGGACTGAGCGGAGCTCAGCGGGGACGACTCTAGGCTCCAGGGCAGGGGGCTGCACAGGCGGACCACACACTGGGATGGACACCTGTCTGTGTCTAGAGGACGCGCCCCTCACGGCCCGGTGAAGGAAGGTGTGGCAGACCAGAGCTCATAAGGAAGGCGCAGGGGAGAAGCCCAAGGCCTTGGTGGGGAATACGGTTGAACTGTGCTCCCCACAAAGAAGCACGCTGGGGCCCTGAGCCCTGGACATCAGAACGTGGCACGACACGGACGTGGGGCTGCAGGTGTGGTCAGTTAAGCCAAGGCCACCCTGGCGTGTGGTGGCCAGATGGCAGCGTGTGAAGAGAGGCACAGAGGAGAGCCCGTTCGGGCCCGCAGGGCTTTGTGCTAAGCCACCAGTCTGTGGTCCTGGTGACGGCAGCCCTGCCACAGACCGAGTGGGAATCTGGAGTCGTCCCCTGGCCCACGGGTCTCCTCCCCAGGCCACATGCTGAGGCACAGAACGGTTCCATGCCGTAGCCGGAGCCACAAAGCAACAGGGCAGAGCTGCTGTTACAACTGGGCCCTGGCCCGCACAGGCTCCTCCCACCCGTGCTGCCCCGGCAGGCCCGCGCCACTCACCCACGACCAGCTCGCGCACTTCCTTCCAGCGGATGTGGCTGCCCGTCTCGTGCAGCAGTGTGACGGTGATGCGCCTCTGGATGCCCTGTGGGCACAGGAGGAGGGCGGGTCAGAGGGCCCAGGGCCACGCAGGTCGCGGGGGGGGGGGCAGGGAGGGCCTCGCACCTGGTGGAGGAGGAAGGTGCCCATGCACGGCATGCCCCCGCGGTGGTCCACCACAGCAGGAATGTAGCTGGAAGAGAGAAGAGGGTGAGACCCCGCTGTCCTCCTGCCCTGCTCCAGCACAGGCCCCGGCCCAGCAGGAGAGCGTCGCCTGTCCAGCTGGAGGGAACAGGCAGCCAGTGCAAGGAGGCAGGCAGGCTGGGACCTGGGCATTCATCCTCCCAGGCCCCGCCCACTGTGGGCGGCCAGTGCAAGGAGACCACCCACCCAAGCCACGCCCACTGCGCTAAAGAACCTCCCATGGGGGGCTGCTGGGGGTGGTGCACACTTGTAATCCCAGTGGCTAGGGAGGCGGAGGCGGGAGGATCGCAAGTTCGAGACCAGAGGCAGTCTGCGTAACTTAGCGAGACCCTGTCTCAAAAAAGTAAAAAAAGAAAAATGGGCTGGGGGTGCAGCTCAGTGGTCCAGCACTTGCAGGGCATGCAGGCGCGAGGCCCTGGGCACACTGGGTGTCCATCCCAGTGTGTGGTCAGCGTGTGCAGCCCCTGTCCTGGAGCCCAGGGTCATCCCTGCGGAGCTCCACTCAGTCCTGGGTGTTTGGGTGGAGGGGCAGGGCGGGTGCTTGGGACGGTGTCCCCGTGTTGACCAGTCACCTCGTGTCCTGATGACAAGGCGGTGGGCAGGGAAGTCTGGGATCACCAGGACAGACACTTTGACTTTACGAGCTTTGTGTCTAATTTCAACCCCCAGTACAGAAAAAGAAAAAAAAAAAAGACCCTCGAATGGGGACACAAGATCAGACCGGGCCCTCTGGGGTGGGTCTTTGCGACAGCTCCAGCACTCTCCCGGCTTCCCTCCGCCCTCTGCAGCCAAGGGCCAGGGACCCCGGATAAAGTCGCCTCAGCAAGGCACTGGTGCTCCAGCCCTGCAGTTCCTGTCCCACGCAGGGCAGAGCCCACACCTGCTCAGAGCCCCCCAGGCCCCGGCCACTGGGTCCCAGCCCAAGCTGCTCCCAGGATGCCAGGCAGGCCCCCTTGGCCCCCCACGGCTGCCCTGCACCTGAGTTCCCCTCGCATCTCCTTCAGGTCTTCACCCCAATGCCCCCCAGTCAAGTTCAGCGGCCCCCTGGGTCAGCTGCCTCAGCCCCACCCTCGGCTGACCTAGTGCTCAGCACCGTCAGCCACCAGCCGCCCCCACACCTCAGGCAGGGACTTGGGTCTGTCTCCCCCCAGCACCTAGGCAGGCCCGGCCCACGCAAGGTACCCAATGCCCTCCTGCAGAAAGACCAGTGGGGCACTGGGAGGCCGCTGCAGCTCCGAGCCTGGTACCTCTCCTCCTCCCAGACGCCCAGCCTGTCCTCCCTCCGCTCGGCACCACGGCGCCCACTCACTCGCCGTTGGCCTCCAGCTCGCAGATCTCGAAGTAGACCAGCAGGTCGTACTTGCAGTGGCAGGGCCCCGGGCAGGGGCGGGTCAGCGTGCTGAGCTTGGTGGCAGGCACTGGGGGGACGGGGAGACAGGGGACAATGGAGACCCGGCCCATCCCATGGGGGGGGCCTCTCAGAGAGGGAGCAGCAAAGGCTGCACAGGCACCCCCAGAAGATGCCGGGCTGGCCTCACCCCACCAGGGACAGGTGGACCCCAGGAACGGGACACAAGACTCAGGACGTGTGTGACCACCCTCTCCTGTTCCCCACGCGCTGGTGGGAGGAGGGCATAGCCCTGAACACCGGGCATGGACCCCGAGGAGGAGAGGGAAGCAGAGAGGGGCCTGCTCAGACACCTCCATGGCTGAGATGTGCTGTGCCCCGTGTTGATCAACCACCTCGCGTCCTGATTACAAGGCGGTGGGCAGGGAAGCCTGGGGTCACAGGACGGACACTGACTTTACGAGCTTTGTGTCTACTTTCGCATGAATCGGAGAGGGCAGGAAACAAAGGTGCAGGCCCTCCCGCCAGCGAGAGTCCAGAGAGTGACTCAGTTCCATGGCAGAGGCGAAGCCGGACCCTCTGCAGGCTGCCTGGCCCGTCGCCTGAGCTCCACCTCAGCCACGGCCAATGCGCGAGTCCAGACACGTCTGTCTGGCACCCACACCTTGCCCTACAGCCTTGTCCTCAGCTCCTATGGCCCTCCACTGACTCCACTGTGTACAGCTTCTGACAGATTGCTTCTGTCCCCACCAGCGTCCCTTGCCCAGCTCTGCCCTCGGCCCCGCCTCAGAAACCCGTCCCAAACGCCCTGCTCTGTCCAGTCCGTCTGAGCACTCACGGCTCCTCCTGCCCCTGGGCATCAAAAGTCTCCCTGCAGACAGTGGGGACGGCTGGGTAAGAGACTCCCGGGCATGAGGCACGGGGTCAGCAGGCCTGGGGGGCAGCAGGTGCCTCCCACCCATCCCTCCCTGTGAGGCCCCGCCCACCCCTGTACCCACAGCTGGGCACCTTGATGCCTGGGTGGCCCTGGGAGAGCCCCGCCTACCTGGCTTGGATAGTGGCATGACCCGTGGGAAGTGACGGCGTGAGGGCCTCAGGGGGCTGTGGAGACAGAAGGCCAGAGTGAGGGGGCCTGGGAGGCTGGTGTCTGTGGGCCCCTGGCTAGCGCAGGCAGCCCCAGGCAGGGCGGGCTGCTGACCCCAAGCCTGTCCCTGTCTCTCTGCCTCCCGCTGTCCCACCAGGCCCAGCAAAGGCCCTGAACGCAGGCCCTGGGCCAGCCTGGATGAGGAAGGACAGACCCTCAGGACCCCAGACTCACCCTGGAGGCCCCATGAGGCCACAGGGAGCCGCAAGGGTCAAGCTCTAGTTCCCTGCCCAGAGTCTCCCTGCACAACGGAGGCAGACAGGGTCCTGGGATCCAGTGCCCCCCAATAAAGCCTGCCATTGCCCTTCTCTCTGCCTAAGGCCCAGGGCCCCCCTCAGTCCGTGGGTGCTGCTGGGTGGGCGGCGGCCAGGGAGGGTGGAGCTGCAGCCGATCCCAGGGCCCTGAGGCCTGTCTGCACTTCTGCTTGTCCTTGGCTGAGAGGGTCTGGCTCAGGCCAAGGTAGCCTCGTGGCCGCCCTGACTAACACCACAGCCTCTTAACGCCCCTCAGATTTCTCATTCCGAGCAGTTCCCCCTCAGAGGCCCCATGGGAAGAGGGAGCTGGAGGGATCTTCCCCTCCTAGGAAGAGCCGCCCTCACCTGGGGCCACCCTGGCCATCCTCGAGCCCCCGCCCAGCTGGAGGCAAGGTTCTGACAGCCAAGCTCCTGCAGCGTCCCCCCGGCCCTGCCAACTTCCGTGTGGGCATAGGCCACACTGCAGAGCACACTGAGTCCTGCAGCCCCGGCCTGCGGCCTCCTGGGCAGCTGGGGGAGGGGCACTGGAAGTCACGCGGTCTCTGCATCCCAGAGACAGCGGGCGAGAATGTCTGGGCAACCCGGGCAGCTGACCTGAGTACGTCCTTGCAGAGCGGCGGGAACGGGTGCTGCTGGTAGTGGCCGAAGACCTCAAACACGATCGGCTGGCTCTTGACGTACTCGATGAAGGACTTGGTCACCTCCACCGCGATCTGGAGGCGAGGGGGGCAGGCGGGAGGCGTGACCAGTCACATTCAAGGGGCGAGGGAGCCACCTTGGGAAGCGCCTGGCCTCCTCCACGCAGGCCCAGGCCTGGGACCCCCAGCCAGGCCCGCGCTCTGCCTGGACCCACCCAGCTGGACCCAGGTGGACACCGGCAGGCAACCCTCGGCCTCTGTCCTGGGACAGGCGGGAACAGGAGTCCCAGCTGCCCTTTCAGAACACAGAGCCCAGGGAGATCACGGGTACAGTGGCCTTGGCAGTGCCAACCTTTGACCCTTGCCCACTCACCACATCACAGATTGACTGGCGCCCCCCAGATTCTCTATGTGGCAGTCCTAACTCCCAGGCTCTCGGAACGTGACTTTACCTGGGACAGGGCATCTATAGAGATGCCAAGTTCAGGTGAGGCCAGGGTGGGCCTCACCTAATGACTGTTACCCGTGGGGACAGCGGAAAGTGAGCACAGACACAGGAACACAGGAGGGGCCACCCATGAGCCACAGTGACACCCCAGAAGGCACCTGCCCCTCGGACACCTTGCTCTTGATGCCTTGACCTCCCAGACTCCAGGACCATGAGACGGACGATTGCCCAGGACCCTGTCTGGGGCACTGCCAGGGCCATCCTAGCCGAGCCTCCCGGGCCTGGAGACCTAGAGGGCCCTGAACTCTGATGTCCTGGCAGCCCAGCTTGTGACAAGCTCATGCCAGGAGCCCTGCTGGCCTCTTGGTTTTGTGCCTAGATGTCCCACGGCCCCTCATGAGCCCAACACCCAGGCCAAGCTGCCTTCCTGGGCACCTGGAGCACTCAGCACAAACCTGGCCACGCCTTGCTGGACACTGTCCACACCTGCCCAAGGCTCACCATGAGCAGCTCTCAGGGGCTCTGTTCTGACTCCACTCGGGTTTTAAACCCGGCAAGGGCCCCCTGCTACCAAGCTGTGCCCCCCACACCGCAAACCGGCACTAGAAGCCCTGTGTCCTGGCGCCAGCAGTGCCCAGCACGGGGCTGGTTCAGAAGAGAAAGAGCGAGTGATGGAGACAGTTGTTGTTGTTAGGTGCCGTTGAGTTGGTAACGACTCATAGCGACCCTCATAGGGTTTTCAATGGCTGACTGTTTCGAGATTGCCTCAGGAGTGGATTGCCAGGTCCTTCTCTCATTTTTGCGGTGCTGAGAATTGAACTCGGGACCTCAGAGACTGCAGCGCAGCGCTCTACCCACTGAGCTAAATCCCAGCCTGATGGAGACGGTAGTCATGCTCAGTCAGAGCATCCCGGGTGGGGCCGGGGCCAGGACGTACGTTCTGGACGTGGTAGAAGCCGAGCGGGGGGCCTCGGCCGGTGTTCTTCAGAGGCTCCGTGGAGAAGGCTTCGTCGTGACGGTGGATGAAGCTGCAGAGGGGAGGCAGCCTTTGGGCACCGGTGGCCCGGTGGACCCCCCACCTCCCCGCAGGCCACGCCCGGACGGCAGGGCTCACTTAAACTGGCAGAAGATGTCGGCGTATTCGGCGGAGATGCTGGACGCCTGCAGGACCGTCACGCGGAAGGTGAAGATGCTGCCCAGGCGGAGGTGGTCCAGGGCGGCGTCCAGGGGCCCGTCCAGCACGGCTTTCTCGGGGCTGTCCAGGAGGCCCTCTGGAGGCTCTGCTGCTGGGAGCGGAGGGGTTGGGGGGAGCCGCAGGTCAGGCCTCCCTCCAAGCCGAGCAGCGGGGTCCCCTCGCAGCCCAGGCCCCCGGCGGAGGAGGCACCCACCTGAGCAAGTGTTGTTGTTAACTTCGTCGGCCGAGGGCCCCGTGTCTGCACCCTGGCCCTGGCCTTCCACAATGCGCAGCTCTTCCTGGGAGGTCCCAGAGCGGGACATCCCCACCGCAGGGCAGGACTCGGACTGGAACTGGGCAAGACATGGAGGTGGAGCTGGGAACTGCGGGGCCAGGCGTGGGCCCACCGCAGCCCTGTCCCAGGCCCACGGGAGGCTGGGGCTGGGAGGACGTGTGTTCCAGGCAGGGAGCCCCTACCCCTGCCTTGGTCTCCCTGTGTCCGACTGTGCCCCAGGCACCCTTCCAGCCTCTTCCTGGCAGACCCAGGACAGCAGGGCTGTGGCTAACAGGGCCATTTCTGACCCTACAGCTCGCTGCTGTGGGGATTCCAGAGCCTGGGGACCCTGCCACCTGCCTCAGCAGGATGAGACACCGTGGAGAGCAGAGGAGCCCAGTCTCTGTTCTGCCCCTGGGCAGCAGGCAGGGGGACCCTCCCTTCTGAGGGGTCCCTAATGACAGGCAGGCCCATCAGAGAGGGAAGACAAGGCTCCTGAGCCTGGTCTAGAATGCTGCGTGGGGCCTGCCACGCACTTTCTCCTGAGGCCAGAAGGGGGCCCTGTCTGGTCCTGTCTGTGAGGGCAGAGGCAGGTGGCCTTGGCGGGGCCTCCCACCTTTCCACAGATTTCGGGTGAGAGAGGCTGGTAAAGGGGTAGTAGGAACGCAGCGTCCTTCGAGGACCTAAGGAGAGCTAGCCCCAGAGACAGGAGACCACCAGTGTCCATTCCAGAAGCTCAGACTGCACCTGCCTCTGTGTCCTAGTGTGAAACCCGGGAGAGGGCTGGGGAGACCAATAAACCCCGTGGGTTGTGGCAGACCAGGGACGGGACGTCATGGGATGTGGACGTAAGGGGCAGGGCAGCCCCCTGCTCAGAGACTGAGGAAAGAACCCAGGAGGACTCAGCCTCCTGTCCCTGGGGAGCACAGCCTACCAGGGCCAGGCCCTGGAGGCCTGGGGACCCGAGGCGCCCTATCCGTGTGCAGGGCCAACCTTGCACCGTACCTTTTCAAAATGCTGGTCGTCAAAGGAGATCTTAGCAGTTCCTGACTGGCGGACACCAGAGCCATAATCAGGGGCCTCTTCGTCAGCTGTAAAAGGAACCGAGCAGGTGGTTGGCCCCAGCTTGTCCCCCAAGGTGGAAAGAGCCCACCTGAGTGGCCCTGGAGCTAGGGCCACGGCCCAGGAACCCCAACATCTGGGTAGACTCTTAGTTGCACTAGGGGCAGCCAGCATCACCAAGGGCAGGTCAGAAACCAGCAGGGTGGCACCTGGGGCCCACTGGCCACCAACATGTGCAGCCCCAGGGACCCAGAGGTGGCTGTGTGCTGGTCACAGCCCAGTCCCCAAGCCCGACGCTGTCCAATGCTGCCCCCCACCACTCAGGCAGACGGAGGGCTCCTGGCCTTCCTTCGCCTGGGCAGAGCTGGGTCCGTGAGTTCTGCAGATGCTATCACTAGGATCCGGGCCACACTTCTGCCACCACCCACGTGAAGCCACGGTATCACCCCTCTGGGCGCTCCATGGCCACTCAGCTGATGGCCTTCTCAGCTCTGATGGCTTCCCACGGTGCTTTGCATGAAGCCCGATCCCTTTCCTATTGCCTAGAGACCCTGACCGGGCTTCTGCCAGCCTCCAGGATCCCCGGCAGCCTGACTGCTCCAGGCTCCTCTGCCCTTTCAGCCCGGCACAGGCCTCAGGACAGGCTGCCCTCCTGTCCACCCTACTGCCCAAGGCCAGGAGCTGTGGTCTGCCATGGCAGAGCGGGCCAGGGCCTGTCCCAACAGGGCTCAGTGAACAAGCTGCCCTCAGCCTAGGGGCCACAGGGCAGGGCAGGAGTGACTCTTGGGACCACCAACACGAGGGAGGCCCTCTCCTCAGCCCCGCCCTGCATGCCACAGAGAGGAAAATACAAGGTGTCGCCCCAAATACACTGACCCTGTCGTCACTTCCCAAGGTCTAGGGACAGAGCATGGGTCCGACTGTGCCCCAGGCACCCCTCCAGCCGCTTCCTCGGTACAGCCCGGGACAGCAGGGCTGTGGTGAACAGTGCCATGCACCTCCCTGCCAGTCGACCCTCGCCTGAGACAGGGTACAGGGTGGAGACCCTGGAGGTAATCTCCCCTCAGAGCTTACACTGGGGGCCTAGGTCCTTCTCCAATGCCACAGGATCCCTGGAGGGCCACCCACCAAGCCAAAGCCAGACAGCAGGCCCTCTTACGAGGGCTCTGGCCAGTCCACGGCCTCTGGCGTGCCCCTCTCGGAGGGGTGGCCGGAAGATGGGCCAGAGTGGCTGAGCTCTGCCGCGAGGGCCAGAGCTTGGGGAGCAGGCAGGAGTGGGGGGCCGGCCAGGGTGCAGGAGCCGCCCAAGGGAGGAAACGCATCAGCTGTTCCCAGCATCCCTGAGGTAGCAGGCTCCACAAACACCCCACTCCCAGCAGGGGGCTGGGGAGCAGCAGGGCCTTTGCGGGGTTCAGCGACCCCTGCTCCAGGCTCCGTCCTCAGGGGGCCCTGGGGTCTCGGCAGAGCCACAGAGGCCACAGTGCACTCAACACGCAGTAGGAGAGGCCTCTGCTGGGGAGGTGCTGTAAGAGTCTAGAAATAACGGGCCACGGGAGCTGATGAAGTCAGATTGTGAACGAATTAACAATTAGAGACCCCTACGGTGGCCAAGGTATCAGGGTAGAGAGGGCCAGGCGTCTCAGAGCGTGGGGCAGACACATCTGAGGGGAAGTGGCCTGAGGACACAGGCTGTGCGGAGGACCACAGAACCTAGGGTGTGTGGAACTGCGGGGGTGAGCGCCT
>VMDO01011067.1:47892-68688 GCA_007922755.1 Pedetes capensis | reverse complement strand
TTCATGTGGATCTTATATTTTGGTGTAGATTTGATATGGAAAATGATCGAAGTCCTGTAATAATGATCCAAATTATGTTTACAAGTATCTACTTTATATTAGCATATTTTAATAATCTTATCATTTCACCATGTAATGTCCTTTGTGATGTAATGTCCTTTTAAATAGTATTTTTTCTAATTAACTTTTGTGTTGTTTTCACTATCTAAATATTTCATTTGGAATTGTTATTTCTATTCACTTTGAAAGTATTTTCTAAACCTTAAGTACAATATCCACACTTCAAGCTCAGATTTTTAAAAATATATGCTTTAGCTCTCCAAACTACTCCAGTGTAGCTAAATTTGAAACAGTTTTCTCCATCCATGTGTTTTGAGTGTGCCTTGTACAATGGAAACTCCAGAAGGATAAGTAGACAGATCGATGGAGAGATCTCTCAGTCTTAGTTTAAACCTAGTCTCTATTCCCAGAACTCTGTGCCCTTAATCTGCTGTGGAAATGGGTTTGTCCCACCTTAATCTCCACTTAACATCTGACACAATATGACGGTTTCAGACAATAATGTTGGGGTGGTAAGGTTGAGGGGACACCATATTTAGGTCTTTCTCATAGCTCACTGCCCTTTGGTATTTTAAATTACAGTGTCAAATGCTTTCTGCTGTATAACACTCAAATTTGTGTCAGAAATAGTAAAATGTGAAACTTTTCTTTGCACTAAAGTTCATTTCTGTCTGTCAGCAAGAAGCTTATAGGGAGGATTATTGTCTTTATTTCTGCCAGTGAAAACAGCAATAAGCAAAAATGACAAATACTGGAAGGTTTGCGTATATCTCATTATTGCAGTAAACATTCAGCAGTGTCAATTTCTGAAATTCAATCACAGTTCTGCCCCATCTTCTTATGATGCTGTGTGATCATCTGAAGATTCGCAGTGGACATCACCCTTAGGTCATAAGATGACATTGGTAAGAAATGAGATGAATGGTCTTTTCCACCCAAACTTAATTGCAGAATGGTCATCTTTATAATTATTGGCATATGAACTCCTTTTCCATCACTGAGAGACATGACTATATATGTTTAGTTCAAGATGCTTCTGCTGCCACCTGACCAACTTGGCACAGGTATCGTCAGCTTTGCCTTGCACACTCTGATCTTTAAGACTTCCAGATCCACTCAGAAGCTTGATCCAGTCTGTTTTGTTCTTTCTAGTGTCTGCCAAGCTCTACTTACATTTCCAGAAATCACACACCTGGATCTCTGTAGAATTTCCCATTAATGATATCTACAAATATAATCAGATGTCTGGGAATTTCTTCAAAAAATCTTGGGAGTGGGAGGTGGGTACATTTGAAATAAAATTGGCTATGATTCACTAATTACTGAAATTGAATAAAAGGTACATGGGATTTCTTATACTGTTATTTTTCTCCCTGTCTTTTAAAATATGTGCATTATATATCTATATGTATATATGTATGTATATGTATATAAATATATGTATGTGTGTATATATGTATATATACATATTTGAATATATATGGACTTAAAAGTTTAAAAAATATTATCAATTTAATGTGCTAATTATACTGTATACACAAGCACTTATCAAAGCATAGCTACTATTATCCTCTTATAGATTTTTCTTAACTGTTGTTGTTGTTGTTGTTGTTGTTGTTGTTGTTGTTAGGTGCCGTCCACTCAACTCATAGCGACCCTCATAGGGTTTTCAATGGCTGAGTGCTTCGGGATTGCCTTGGGAGTGGATTACCAGGCCCTTCTCCCATTTTTGCGGTGCTGGGAATTGAACTCGGGGCCTCAGAGACTGCAGCGCAGTGCTCTACCCACTGAGCTAAATCCCAGCCCTTTTCTTAACTAAATAGCTAAAAACTTTTGTTGTTGTTTTTAGTAGGTGCTGTCAAATCAGTTGTAACTCATAGTGACCCTATGTAGAACAAAACAAAGTACTTTCTGACATTATGCCATTCATGCAATCTTTTTAATGTTTAAGCCTATCGTTTCAGACACTGTTTCAATATATCTAGTTAAGGGTCATTCTTTTTTTTCGTTGACCTGCCACTCTTCCAAACATGATGTCCTTCTCCAGGGACTAGTCCCTACGGCATGTCTAAAATACTTCAGACACAGTCTAGCAATCCTAGCTTCCAAGGAACACTCTAGCTGTATTATTTCCATGACAGAGCTGTTGTTTCTTTTGGCAGTCCATTCATCTCCAACACCATAATTCAAAAGCATCAATTCTCCTGTCTCCTTTATTCAACATCCAGCTTTCACAACCCTATTACACAATTGAAAATACCACAGTATGAGTCAGGTGCACCTTCATCTTCAATGAGACATCCTTACTTTTCAGAACATTAAAGAGGTCTTCTGCAACAGCTTTTCCCAGTGCAATGCATGTGTTGATTTCTTGACTGCTGCTTCTGTGGGTGTTGATTGTAGAACCAAGGAAAGCAAAATCTTGAACAACCTCAATTTTTTTGCCATTTATCATGAGGCTGTGTACTGACGCAGATGTAAGGAATTTTGTTTTGCTGATTTTGAGAAACAAGCCATACTGAAGGCTGTGTTTTTGATCTTCAGTATTAAATGCTTGAAATTCTCTTCACTTTCAGCAAGCAGAGTTGTGTTACTTAAATAATACAGGTTTTTAATGAATCTTCCTACAATCAAGATACTGTGTTCTTCTTCATAAAGTTCAGCTTCTCAAACAATTTACACAGCATAGAGATTGGAAAGGTATGAAGAAAGGATACAGACCTGATGCACATATTTCTTGATTTTAAACCAGGCAGTGTTTCCTTGTTCTGTTCAGAGCACTGCCTCCTGGTCCATGTACAGATTCCTCATGAGTCCAATTAAGTGCTCCAGTATTCCCAATCTTCATAGTGTTATCCATAATTTATACTGATTCACACAGTCAATGTCTTTGAATAGTCAATAAAACATAGATCAAAATCTTTCTAGTATTCTCTGCTTTCAGGCTATATACATCTGACATGACCAATTATGCCCCTGGTTCCATATCCTTTTCTAAATCTATCTTGATTTCCTTGCAGTTCCCTGTCCATACACTGCTGCAATTGCTTTTAAAAAAATCTTTAGCAAAACTTTGCTTGCATGTGATATTAATGATATCATTTGATACTTTCCACATTCAGTTGGATCTCTTTTCTTGGGAATAGACAAAAGTATGCATTTCTTCCAGTCAGTTGGACAGGTAGCTGTTTTCGGAATCTCTTGATATAAACAAGTTAGCACCTTCAGTGCTGAATCTGTTTGTTGAAACATCTTTATTACTATTCTCTCAATTCCTCGACCATTGTTTTTAAGCTAATTCATTCAAGTCGGGTTCTACTTTGTCCTTCAGTACCATTGGTTCCTGATCATATGCACCCACTTGAAATGGTTGGTCGTCAACCAATTCTTTTTGGTATAATTGCTCTCTGTATTTCTTCCACCTTCATTTGATGTTTCCTGTATCATTTAATATTTTTGCTTCACTATCGCCACTAGAGGCTTGAGTTTTTCTTCAATTTGTTAAGCTTGAGAAACACAGAGCATGTTCTTCCTTGTTGGTTTTCTATCTCTAGATCTTTGCGTATGTAATTATACTATTTGATTATGTCTTTTCAAGCTACCCTTTGAAATCTCTTTACTTCATCAACTTCATCATATCTTCCCTTTACTTTAGCTGCTCAACATTCAAGGGCAAGTTTCAGAATCTCTTTTGACATGTCATTTAGTCTTTTCTTTACTTGCCTTCCAAATTTGCTAAATTAAATTGTTCCCAAACTATAAATCCCTGAATGCGTGTCCGACTACACAAGGAATCCCCCACAAGTCTATCAGTTTGGCATAATGTGGGGGTTTGCATGTCGCAGTGATACTGGAAACTATGCCACCCTTATTACAGATACCAGCAGGGTCACCCATTGGTGGACAGCTTTCAGCAGACCATCTAGAGTAAGACAGATTAGTGAGGTGGCTAACCTACTCCTGACACATTTACCCATTGAAAATCATATGAATATTAGAGAAGTACTGTTAGAATTAGTGTCAGAAAATGAGACACCCCCAGGTTGGAAGTCACACAAAAGAAGACTGGAGAAGAGTTGCTTCCTCAAGTAGAGAGTACCTTAATGATAGGGATGGAGTAAAGCCCCAGGGACCTCCATTTGCTGATGTGGCACCACTCAAATCGAGAAGGAATAACTGTAAACATCCATTAAAAATTGGAATGTAGAATGTGCATAGTGTAAATTTAGGAAAATTAGAAATTATCAAAAAAGAAATGAGATGTATAAACATCAACATTCTCGGCATCAATGAGATAAAATGGACTGGCATAGACCATTTTGAATCAGATAATTATATGGTCTACTATGCCAGGAATGAAAACTTAAAGAGAAATGGGGTCGTATTCATCATCAGAAAAGACATCTTAAGATCTGCCCTGAAGTATAATGCTGTCAGTGAGAGAATAAAGTCCATGTTTCTCCATGAAAGGGCAGTTAACATGACTATATTTCAAAATTTTGCACCTCCCATTAAAGGTATAATAAAGATAAGGAAGATTTTTCTCAGCCTCTGCAATCTGAAATAGACCTACCATATAATCAGGATGTATTGATAATTACTGGTGACTAGAATGCAAAAGTTGGAAACAAAGAAGAAAGCTCAGTAGTTGGAAAATAAGGCCTTGATGACAGAAACAGTGCTGGAGATTTCGTGACACAATTTTATCAGACCAACGATGTTTTCATTGCAAATACATTTTTTCAACAACAGAAATTATAATCTCCACATTGAAATCACTAGATGGAACACAAAGGAACCAAATTGACTACTTTTGTGGAAAGAGACAATGGAAAAGCTTAATATCAAAAGTCCAAAAAAGACCAGGTGCTGATTGTGGATCAGACCATAAACTGCTCACATGCAGGTTCCAAGTAAAATCAAGGAAAATTAGAACAAGCATACGAGAGCCAAGTATGACCTTGAGTATACCCTCCTAAGTTCATAGACCACCTCAAGAACTGGTTTGGCGCATAGGCCAAAACCAACAGAAGCATGAAATTAAGATAAATTAACTTTAGGAGCCATGTTGATTTGGTTGAAATTTCAGCTTAACACGTTACTAAATATTGGGTTATCTATGACCTATTATTTATCACTATCTTCTCTTCTTCATAAGGAAAATTTGAGTTGAATCATAGAAGATACTGTCAGGAAGATTCAACATTTTACTGTCTGCAACCCATGTATGCACTTCTTGTCATAATACAAATCTCCACAAAGTTTAGCCATTAATATGGGGAACTACTCATCATAGGATTTGTGGCAGATGATAAATCTCCCTATCTAAAATCAATACCTGTAGAATTTTCCTGTGCTTTATTAATAGAGATATAAATATATCTCAACAAATTCTAATGTATTGTTAAGGGTTTTTTCATTTATTCTTTGTTATATGGGAATAAGGCATTGAATTTTTTTTTAATTTTTCTATCTCTAGAAAAGATGAGTATGTAGATTACTAGTAAATTTAAATTTTTGAAGTGTTTGCTAGGATTCCAAGAGTGCATTGTACCAAGAGCTGGATTCAATTGGACTTTATACTCTAAAGCTGAGATTTACACTCCGGGTATAAACAAAGGTTTCTCCTGGGTGATTCCAAACAATTGGGTCAGGCCCTGCCACTTACTCTACCCCTCCCTTCTCTTTCTTGTGCTCAGCTCTGGCCCCATCATTATTGAGTCAAAGAGCAGCCTGGCTAGGCACACAGCTCCTGGGGTCTTTTTGTGCATAACAGGGATAAAATTGAAGGCACTATTTCCTACAAAACAATTCTAACCTAAGAGGGGTCCAATTACGCTGTGCTTTGTGTGAAAGTGGGACGAATTTCTTTTCCAAAATTGTGTGTATCCTAATACCAACTGATCTGCTAAATGCACTGTTTTTCTCAGAAATCCTCCCTTAATCTAAAATAAACAGGATCTTCAGAGATTGCAGCTGGCACCACTCTGTATCAGAGTTCAACACCAATCTGAACTGGATATAGTTGTTACACCATTCAATTCTATTTTGCACAATTTTATTTTCTTTCATGTTGAGAACTTACTGTAAAACTTTTCTTCCAGTTAATAATCAAAATTTCAAATGTTTATAACATCATGCATATGGATGCCTCATGAAGCCATTGTCCATCAGTTCTGAATACATATTTATATGTAGTTGGCAGAAAATTTTTCAGTGAACTCAAGTTAAACATCACTCAAGATCTTGGGTAATTTAAAGATACAGTGGCAGTGGGCTAGAAAAATCATATTTCCACTGGAGTTTCAAATTCTATGGTTCATTGTTTAACAGTGGAAATTTTCAGCACTTTCAGTTCATTGACAGTTATGGAATTTCTTCTCCACATGCTCACTATAAGAAATACAAGGATTTCTCTAAGTCTAGATAGCCCCGAGGCTGGGATTTAGCTCAGTTGTTAGAGCACTGTGCTGCAGTCTCTGAGGTCCCGAGTTCAATTCCCAGCACCACAAAAATGGGAGGAAGACCTAGCAATCCACTCCCAAGGCAATCCCAAAACAGTCAGCCATTGAAAACCCTATGAGGGTCACTATGAGTCGGATACTGACTCGAAGGCACCTAACAACAACAACAACAACAACAGATAGCCCCCAATCGAAGAAAGTTTTCAAATTTTTATTCTTCTCTTCCTTTGCTATTGATATTAATAATACTATCTTTCTTTGCTAATTTGAACTCATAAAAATGTGATGTTTCATAAATGCAATTGCAATGAATAATTCAGTGGCTTATATGTTGA
Organism: Pedetes capensis; assembly: GCA_007922755.1. Lineage (NCBI taxonomy): Eukaryota > Metazoa > Chordata > Mammalia > Rodentia > Pedetidae > Pedetes > Pedetes capensis. The sequence goes on along the minus strand of VMDO01011067.1, from coordinate 61,829 downwards.
GGATAATGAATGGAAGAAAGCCATAGACAGAAAACTAGAAGTTGGATATAAAATGATCCTGCCTTTCTGATCTTCATTTTATTATAAATATTATAAAAATATTAGAGATTCCTCCTTCCCTTCAAAAACAGGTGGGAGTGAGAGAAGGAAAATGGTTGCTAGAGAAAAGAGACAGGACCTTCTCATGCATCTGCAAAACATTATATCCAAAGGAAGGATAGGATCGCATGCTCCCAAAATGTTTTAGCAGCTGTACTAAAATGTTTCACAGGTAGTAGAATAAACGTGGGCCACCATTAAATGAGATTGCCTGCCTTCACGATAATTCAAAGTCCAGCTATTGCTTCATGATGGAGAAATAAGGAATTAAGGCCAGTGGTGTTTCTTTTAACTATTTTCCATTAAGGTGATGTGAAACAGACCCACGCTCTCTGTTTCTCTGTGTAGTTTTGCCAAAACAAGGCAGCTGTGCCATAGTTATCAAGTCAGGTTGTAGATACTGGTCTTGTATGTTGGCAACAGAACACAGTGCAAAGAGCATGGTGTTTGGATTCAGAACAATGAGCTGTGTGATTATGAGCAGGTCGCTGGACTTAGTTCAGCTCAGTAGTTGTGATCATTGAATATGAGCATGTCAGTGGAAAAATCTAGAACATAATTGGGCAACAGCCTGGTGTGGAGAAAAAGGCATCATATTTGAACTCCTTTTCTACCTCTTATCCTACTCCATCACTAGCTCTTTCACCTAGTTTTTAACGTTCACAAATCACCAAAACTGTCTGAACAATAATTTTCTGATGTTTAAAGGGGAATGATAATATCTACTTAATTGCATTGCCAGGATAAAATGAAGAGACAATGAAAGATACCCAGAAAAGTGACAGGCAAGTAGTAACATTGTTGTAAGAATGATTTCCTCACTGTAAGGGAGAAATGCGGATTTTACTGTGTAATTGTCTCCCATTTCTTCTGTAAGAGATTGCCCTAAATTTAATGGCACACACCCACACAAACACACACAAACACACACACACACACACACACACACACACACACACACACACACACACACACACACACACACAACTTCATTATCTTATGCTTCTCCAGGTCAAAAGTCTGAAAGGGTCTTTCTGAGCTGAAATCAAGTTGTGAGCATTCCTACTAGGGGGTATGGAGCAAGGGATATTTCTCTTTCTCTTCCAGTGTCAAAGATTTCCCCATGCCCGTTACCTGTGACCTCATTCCTCCATCTTCAAAACTGGCAGCATTGAGCCAGGACTTCCTCATGCTATCATCTCCATCACTCCCCTTCTGCCTCTTTTTTTTTCCACCTGTAAGAACCCTTGATTACATTGTCCTCACTGGATAATCAAAGATAACCTTCCCATATCCAGGCCATCTAATTAGCAACTTTAATTCCATCTGCAAACTTAATTCTCCTTTGCCTGACATTGTCACATGTTTGCAATTTATTATTCTATGAACTCCATACTGCAAATGAGTAGGTTTCCTCTGAAAAATGACTTTCAGCTTCCCTGTAGAGGATCAATTTACAAGATAGAAGAGGAAAACTGGCGTCCTCCAACTAGAAGTTATATGACAAAGGCATGGGGACATAAGGAGAACCATGACATGCTCTGGGAACTGGCTGAGCTCTGATATGGTTAGACATTTTGCATAATGCCTGAATCCATTGAAAAGGATATTGTTGGCAAATGCAAAATGGACCTGTAGGACATAATAACAATTTTTCATGCAGGACAATGAGGTGACAAAATGTGAGTTGGAAAAGAAAAAAGATGTGTCTTGGCAAGAGTGTTAGGAATGAATTAGAGCTGGAAGCACTTGGAGCAGGTTGACACATTTGGAGTCTATTGCAATAGATCAAAGAGGAGCAGGATTAGAACACAAGAGTTGGAAATGTGTATGTAGTACAGAGATAGAGTGGATGAAAACTCTGAATTGCATTGGAAGAAAGATATAGAGGAGAGGAGGAACTTTAGGATGCAAATGATATTTTTTAATTGCGTGATCACACAAAATTCAAGAATAGAGAAGGAGGAACAAAGTTGGGAAGTAGGAGTAAGGAAAGTTTTAGAAAACTATTGTGTGGAATTTGAGGATATTCTGAACTCTGGTGGATATGATATTGGGAACACTATCGTAGGCCAGTATAATTTTAGAAGTGTCTTCTTAATTATTTGTTTCAGCTTGCGCTGTTGTGTTGTTTACCAGAAATAAATGCATCTCTTAGAGTACCACCAGAAGGAGTGGACACCCATATCTGACCACCCATCCCTCATCCCTCCAGTAAAATCTTTTAAATGGCATTTCAGGACTTACATGATTAAGTCAAATCTTTTTAACTTGACATGATAGTCCCTTCCTGATTGTTTTTTTTTTTTAGCATCATCATTCCCTTCCAGAGTAGCAAACAAACAAAAGTTGATCCTTGGCAGCAAATTGTAGAGTTAGAAACATGGATTTTAAATCTGAGTATCTGGATTTCTTCGTGATTTTGGCACACACAGATGAAATAAAAAGAAGTCAACTAACAGGTTACATCACTGAATAACCCCAACTTTGAAAGAATCCCCCAATTCTGAACTTCTCAGGGATCTCATGTCTGCCTGGGTCAGGTTATTTTCATTTTGTTTTCAAGAAAAGATATGAAATTTGATGAGCCCGAAAAAGAAATACTTAGACACCATGTTTCTCCTCATTTTTTTTTAAACATTGCTTGTGGCTTGAAGACCTTGTAATGCATTTCCCACTAATGGTAAAAGAAAAAAAAAAAAAAAAGTGATGGAGAGAGAGAAATTGAAGACCTTCACCCTGATAAGATCTCATCAACACACAGGGCAGAAGTATGACAATATCTGACATGCAATCTGATCCTTCTCGACAGCTACAGGCAATTTTAAAATGGAGATACACAGAGATATTCAGACAGTCTGATCAAAGATTTTAAAAATATTACTTGGTAGGCCATTTCAACCCCTTTCATCTCTGATGTTACTTTAGAAATCTAGTTTAGTTTCAGATTTAATAAATGTCATTGGAAAACTAAAATGGTTTAGATCATAAACACTAAAACAAAGTGGTTGGTTAAATGTTTAACTCATATTACCACAAGTGTTTAGGGAATAGCTAACTAGCTAATCTCTATGCATTTTAAAATGTATAAGTGCATTATTAATTGATACATTGACTCTTCAGAATATTTTTGTGGTTTATATCTTGATTTTTCTTGTATTTAGCATGTTCCTTTAATTGCTTACTTAATATTTAATAATAATCCATAGTAATGCAGGGTCATAATAAAAGCACAATTTAAAGTAATCAAAAGAATGTGTTTGTCCCTTGTGTTTGAATTGCCTTAAAACATTGTATCTAAAATGATTTTACAAAGAAATAATTTTAAAACATATATTATCTGAAAAAAATGGTGAGATATAGAAATAAAGTATTTCACTTATTGTCTTCCCAAAATATAACTCATTGAACATTAAAATGATACTAATTTTAAAACTCTAACAAATAACACATTTTAAGTGTATAAATAGCTTGTCTACATTATGTCACATTAACTTCTCTTCAGACTATATCCACTTGAAAATCGGTGGAATCTGAAAAATATGTGGTAGAGAACCACAGTTTCTATGGATTAAAAAGGGGAAACAGATATCTCCTAAGGAATATGACCATACTGCAATGCATCCACATTTTATTAAAGAGTTTATTCCTGAGAGATGACAGCAGGCAGAGAAGTGACTTTCATAGTTTAAATATGAACAATAAATGCAGTATTGGTGTCAAGGGGCAACCATAACAAAGTACAACAAACTGGGTGGCTTAAATGATAGGCACTCTCTGCCTCACTACTATGAAGATGTGGAATTCAATCCAGAGGCTCTGAGATTGTAGTTCTTCCTGAGACTCTGAGAAAGTTGGTTCTGGGGCCCCCAATACACCATAGCAGGCAATGGTCTTTCACAGCCTTTTCTGTAGATGCATCATTTGGATTTCCACCTTCCTCTTCACAGGGTGTTCTTTTTGTGTGGGTCTTCCCGTGTGTCAAAATTTCCCCTTCGTATAAGTCCTACTGGACTAAGGACCACCCTAAGAACTTCATGTTATAGGATCATCTACAAATATTAATTTTCATGTGAGGTCACATCTGAGGAGGAATGGGGGTTAGGATACCACCATCTTTTGCAGGGACACAATTCAACTCATATCAATTATCTGAATTATCTAAAAACTTTTTAGATAATGTTATGAAGACAAATTCTAAAAAGTCTGTGTTTGTGAAAATACTAATGTTATGAGGGTACTAAGTAAGGGCTTTGTTGGGTAGTGCTCATTTCCTTGGGACGTGTTCTCTATTTTTTCATCTTCTGGTCGGGTCGTTCCTGACTTAGGAATTGTGCACTCATATTCCACACTGGGATCTAGGCTGACATGAAATTTCTTACATATTCGGGGTGAGATTCACTAGGTCTCTATGAAGCAAATCCTGGGAACTAGTTGGGATTACATGAACCTGAATGGCTGTTCCCTTTAGAGATAGAGGAGAGGGCCACTGGATCAGGAGACCACTGGACCCAGAGACTGGGTTTTCAGCTCTACAAAAGGGTCTCTGTCAAAGGTGGCTGAACCCCAAAGAAGCAGAACTGGGTTTGTCCAGGAGTGAGAGTAAAAGGGGTGGGGTCAGAATGGCTGGAAACAGATTCCATCTAGTGGCACATCCACTTGGAGATGGAAGCCCACCAACCTGCTTCTTCATTCTCTCTTTTGATTCCATAAGCAATGACAGGTCTTAAAAAGGTAACTGAAGGGGAAGGAACACTTCCAGAAGAGCATCCTTCATGCTTTGCTTATCAAACAGCTGCCATCCCTCTTGACTAATTGGATGAAGCCATAGTAAGTTTTTTGTCTTACATGGGTTAAGACTGTAGCATGAAGTGAGAAGGTATCCCTGGATAAGAGTGAACCTCATCCTTATTACAACTTGGCTAGGAATTGCTCACAAAATGAACGCTGAATAGTGTCATAAAAAAATTCAGAAGTGAAGAGGAGAGTAAAACTTTTTAAGTAAAGCAGGATACCATGCCTCTCTCCCCACCAGTCTTTGGGGAAAAACCTGGAGATTGCATTCCCAGTGCCCAGTCACTTGTTCTGACTGAGAGCTCTCAGTCAGAACATTCTCAAGGCCTGTCTAGTTATAAGCTGAGAAATACAAATGCAATTCCAAGCTGCCCTGTGCTGAGGTCATATGCAGAGCCATTGTTAGGAAGAAAGAAAGGCTTCACACTGGGGTCAGCCAGCAGTGTGTCTGAAATCCATAAACTAAGATATGCCTATAAATGTACCATCCAAATAAAGTCTTGACGGTGAGTGTAAATGCTGCAGCATCTACTGACAGCCACGCTTCCCAGGCAAAATTGGGCCTGCCCAGGGCCTCTGTCTTTAGTGGCTGCCATTGGAGGCATCTTACTAGATATATCAACGTTAAAAGTAAGCTGTGTTCCATTGAACATAAAAGATGTTTCTACAGAATTTGCCCTGTGAGGGGTAATCGAACACATTGTGAAAGACTAAAGGCTGAACATATTGTGAAGGAAAAGAATTCCCTTCAGAGGGAGGCTGTGGCAGTGGGAGCTTCATTTACACACCCTTAAGGGGACAGTAATGGATAGCTTTCCAAATGAAAACAGATACAGTGAGGGCTGAGAAGGCTATGTGAAAAGCACAAACTGCAAAAACGAAGGCATGAGATAGACAAGCCTCCTTCATTTTTCATAGTTATTTTTCAGAGTTATCATTGGGAAATATCTAGGGTGTAATTTAATCAACACTCAGCTGTGACCTATTCTATTTGGGATCTATGGCAAGTTTGCTTTATGATTTCTTGTGTTCTGTTAAGGACAAAGTCACACACACACACTGTATTCATAATATGATGAGACCTATTTAAAGCTGTTTCCTCCACATCAAATATGATGCATATTTCATCATTAATCCATTCTTATCCATTAAAATGCCATTGCAGATGATGTATCAGCAAATGCATTCAGGATAATTTTATTCCAGAAGGAAGTGATTTATTGCACTAAATGGTATAAGGCTTAAATAGCTAGCACTGAATAAATGGGACTCATGTGGGGAATGTATCAAAATTTCTATACAGTATTATTACTCACATAGGAAAATACATTATTCAATTAGGCACTTTAATATAATTTCAACCACATCAGTAAAATTTGCTTTTTAATAAGTCTAGGAATATGAAAATAAGACTTAACATGGAAAAATCTATGAATAAACTATATTTTCTATTAATTTGGGGAGTTTCATTTCCTTCATTTTGCATAAAGCTAGACTATTAAAGCAACAAGAAGAAGGAAAATTACTTGTTAGAACTTTCCTTTTTTATCCCTGCATATCCTGGAACTTACATCATAAATGCAACTGATAAGGGCTGGAAGCTGCTTATCAGTCAGACCAATGATAACAGGTAGTTATGTGCTTGGTAAGCAAAATAGCAGATAAACTTTTCGTTTGTTTGTTTGTTGGATAGCTGATCATTTTAGGGGCATATAATCAAAATTGACATTATAATAAAAAGTATTGCACAAGTTTTTTCTCTAGCAAATTTTCATGAATATCATCTTAGACAAACTTAATTTCTCAAATCAGTGTGTATTTATATTTTATGCTTAAAATACAAACATTTCATTATTTGATCTACTAAACTGGAAAAATAAAAGCTCCATAATTAATAAACTAAATAAAAATTGCCTTTCAGAAATTACTCATTGATAGGTATAGGGTGGCTATACCTTATTTTTTAATATCCATGCCTACCAACTACAAAGGGAGGAGACACCTGGCTATTTCCATTTATCTACCTTGGATGAATATATATGGAAAAAGTAGGAAGGCAATGGCTCTGTCATAGAGGATGTTACTTGCTTCCTTAGTTCTGAAAAATATATGGATTTATTTTATTTAGCTTTATGCTCCTACTGGAAGGAGTGTGTAAAAATAATTATGAACAATGGCCCTAGAAAGAAAATAGCTGTGCTACAAATAAACAAATTTTCTACTTTTTTCATTCAATAAGTTTTTACTGAGTATTTAATGGAGTACATATTTAAAATAAAGTTGTATTTGTTTTACACCAGAATGTATATGCTGAGGTTTGTGGATATTATTCCATAATTTCAGTTGGTTATGTTGGAAAGAAACATAAAGGCAATTATGAGAAATAAAGTAATGATAAAAGTTGCTGCCATCAAACACTTTATGAATAGAGATATATAATACAATGTAATTTACAGTGCAGGAGATCCCAAAGAGCAAAATGTGAAATGATATATAGTATGATTGTTGTTAGGTGCCCTCAAGTTGGTGTCTGATTCATAGCAACTCTACATACAACAGAAAAAACACAACTGTCAGTGCTTCTCTGCTATCCATAGGGTTTTCAATGACTGATCCTTTGGAGGGAGTCAGTTGCCAGGTCCTTCTCCCAAGCCTACAACACCTGGTGCTCCCAGGTGATTTCCCATCCAAGTACTAACCAGGCCCAACCCTGCTTAGCTTCCAAGATCTGATGGGATCAGACCACAGTACGCCACAGTAGTAGGGCTGTGGGCATAGAATGATTAATGTTGTATGTATTAATAATCAACAAGAGGCGAGGCAATACAATAAAATGGAAAACTTGTAAGTCTGTGCTAGAAAAATAGCATCAGTGCTGGCTGTTTGTCTACCTAATTAATTTGAAAGAAGGCTCATAGTTGCTGAAAGCTCACACATCATGCACAATAAAAGTGCTGGGTGATGCTTTTCATTTGTGTTGTTTCTCTTTTGCTTAAATTGGTCATTAACTTTACTGGCTTTGAAAAGACAATGTGGATAGCACATCTACTAAGTTCTAGTATTACTGATGAGATGAACAAGATTTATGTCATCAAAATATTTTCAATATAGACTCAACTGGTCAAAATTCTACATAAGATTTCTAATGAAAAGAGTAATAATAACCAGGGTTTACATGTTTTACGCACTGACTGGAATGCTTGTTTTTCTTTGTTTGTTGGTTGGTATTTTGAGACAGGGTCTCCCTAAGTAGCCCAGGCTGGTCTGGACCTCACAGTGTAGCACAGGCTGGCCTAGAGTGTTATCCTTTGGCCCCCACCTCCTGAGAGCTGAGATGGTAGGTATTTGCCACAATGCTCTGCGCATGCTTATTTTAATGATGAGCACTTTGGGTCTCTTGCCCAATCTCCTTGTAGTTACAAGTGATTTAGGAACAGTGCAGAGGATCAATGGCCTTTGAATAGCCAATCTCTTTCTAAATGGAAGAGGCATCCTTGGTTTAAATGGCTTTGCACTTACATACTAAATACATCCCAGATGTCCTTACAACCATCTCTTGGAGGAAATATGGACATTTCTTCATGGACAAACTGCATCATTAGGATGAGAAGGTATTATTCCCTAGCTGCTTTACCAAATACAGTCACTGACATGGAACTGAAATAGTGAGCCTTAAGATCAATAATGACAAAAATCCCTACGCTTTTAATTAGAACCAGAAATTTCTAGCAGTAAGTTTGTGTGGCCTTTATTGATTTGGGATGTACATTGCTTAACAACTATCTAAATAAATATCTTCATATATATACATTTTTATTGATAAACAATCATCTCTTCTCCTGCCCCACCTGCTTCTCGTTGTCTTTTAATCAAACAGATTGAGAGTATATTAACTAAAAGAAGCACTTTGCCATCTAGAACAATAATATATAAAACTGATTTTATGACAGAAGACATTAATTAGGGCAACATAGTTACCCTAAACACAATTCTGCATAATTTTTAATGATATATGTTAATATTTTGGAAAAATTGCAAATATACTTTTAAACATCCAAGTTAAACAGCTATGCTGCATCTTTCTGAAGAACAAATGGTGTTTGATTTCTACTTTATTTAATATTGTCTGATAATAATAGAAAAAGACCACATTATTTGATAATAAATTAAAAAATAAAATTTCCACAATTAACAAGCTAAATAAAATTACTTTTTAGAAACTGCTTATTGATAAACGTAGGATGGCTACATCTTATTTTTCAATGTCTATGCCAACAGACTGTAGTTAGGAGACAGCTGGCTATTTCCATGTATCCACCTTGTCATGCAATTAATTGGATGAGCATATATATATGCAGTATGGCAATGGCCTTATCATAGCAGATGGTACCTGCTTCCTTAGTTCGGAAAATATATGTATTTATTTTATTTAGTTTTACACATCTACTAGAAGCAGTGTGGAAAAATGATTATGAACAATGCCTTCACAAAAAGAGTAGCCAGGGAACAAAACCCCAACTTTTCTATACTTTTTTCAGTACTGGGGGGACAGAGTTGAACCCAGAACCTTGAACATATTTTGCTAGTGCTCTATCACTCAGCTTTACCCCCAACCCATTTTTTATGTTTTTTGTCTAGACATAGGGTCTCCCTAATTTTCACAGGCTGCCTCTGGCTTTGAAACTGCGATCCTCCTGCCTCTGCTTCCTGAGTGGCTGAAATTACAGGCATGAGCCACCGCTTCCCACTAAGTTTTTCATTCTGTGAAAGTTTACTGAGTATTAATAGAGGCAGGTACTCTCCAAGGTACCAGAAAAAAGCCACAAAGAAGGTAACCTGATTCTATTCTAGATTTAAAGTCTAGATTTTAGATTTAAAGTCTAATGAAGGAAAGAAAGAACAACAACAAAAAAGTGAGTTGTGTTTGTTTGTAACATAGACTCTGATAAGGAAGAGTGTTATTAAAGGTCAAGAAAGACAAGTAAAAAAGTAAAGATACAGAAAATACTGGCCCATGTTCTGATTTCAAAAGAAAACTGATGCAACTAAATGGCTGCTTCATAAGCCGTCTTGAATGAAGTGAAGAGTTCATCTGAGAGAACAGTGTTCTAGACAGGGGGTTGCACACACTCTGGCCCCAAGGTCAAAGACTGCTTGACCCTTGCACAGCACCAGGACACCCCACAGCCAAAGGGAGGCCACCAGGATGAGGGAGTTGGTGAGAAATCAGCTCTTTGCACCCCCGTAGGACAGAAGACAGATTGGCATTTTATGCTAAGTCTAATATGAAGTCATTGAGGGGTGCAAGGAGAGTAACAACCCTGTCAGATTTATTGACAAGATCTCTGTGGCCTCTGTGTTGACACAAGGCCATTGGCAGCGTGGGTGACTGGGAGGCTCTGCGGGTTCAGGCAAGGGACAGGGATGATGGGTAAAGCTGAGAACTGCAGGGGTGCTGAGGAGGGAGGTGGCTGGGGATATATTTTGATAACGAGATTAAATTTTATGCATACCTGTGATCTCCAAGATGGAGCCCACATCTTTCTTGCAGGAGCAGCTGAGTGAGTGAGGCAGCCCTTTTGGGACACATGCATGCTTACTAATTAAATGCATGACCTTTAACCTCTCTAAAATTTGCTTTTCTCTTCTGAAGAAAACATGTGACCAAAGATAGCTACTTCACACATTTAACAATCTTCTTTTTTTAAACTCCAGGTTCATTTTGTGTGTTCTACTCATACTAATAACCAATTTTTATTTTGTGTTTTCCATTTAAAAGTATTTTAAAATAAAACATACCCAGCAACACAGGAGGCTGAGGCAGGAGGATTGGTAATTGGAAGCCAGAGGCAGCCAGTGAAAAGTAGAAAGACCTTATCTCAAAATAAAAAATAAAGTGGCTGGGGTGCAGCTCAGTGGTAGAATATGTGCAACTCCCAATACTGTGCGCGCGCGCGCACACACACACACACACACACACACACACACACACACACTTCTCACAGCATTCCTATCAGGTGCAACGCATTGTAATAGCAACAAATATGCAGCAAAAGAGTCCAATAAATTTGAGGCTGAGAGAACTACAGCATCCACAGGCTCAGAGCTTCAGGGAGACTGAATTGCAGGTAGTGTCATGACTGCCAGTGGAGAGAGATTTATGTGTCATTTTCTCACCGTGGTTGCTGTGCTCATTCACCTGTCTTCTCACCCCTCCAGCCATGACAGAAGTGATTTTGACCTGGAATAATTAAAGAAGAATCTCAAAAATTAGCAGTCGACTTGGCTTCTCTTAGATTCAAAATTACTTTGGGGTACAATAAATCCCTCCTCAAAGTTAACTTGGGCTACACCAGATGGAAAGAGTGAAGAAGGGAGAAGCTCCCTTTATTATTTACATCATTCTTGTTTTTATCTGTTTGTCCTAGAGATTCCCTCATCAGGAACTCAAGAGTCTCTCATTTACTGCCTTTTCCTTGATAAACAAATAGATGGCCATAGGGAACTGCTTTTGTTACCTAAACATACATGAAATCATAAACTATTTGACTCTATCGGACTCTATGTTGGATATAATGTAATTGATATTTTCTGTATTTAGTTTTTCAAACATGACTCTAGAACATTTTCTGGGTGAGGCACTGTGGTGGTCATTAGAAATCAACTTAATAAAACAGGGCAACTTACTATATATATTGTTATAAGTATTGATCCTGGCTCATGATAAGCTCTTCAATAAAATCACTTGTTGCCCTCAAGCTTAATAAGGAAGGCTTGCCTTAGCTAGAAGCTCTTGGTATTTAAGCCTCTTGCATCTTATCTGTGCTCTTGTCTGGATTCATATGGCAAGCCAGATGTCCTGAAAATGCCCAAAGGGTGGAGATTGCCTTCCCACCTTCTGGAAATGATCCTTTGTAAAACTAAAACATCACCATCTCCCCTTTCCCTACATCCATATCAAAAGCCACACACAACAGCTGGATGTTCAATTATTCAGATTTCCTAAGTACTCTTTAATTACCACTGTATGCCATCTTTTAACTTCATAAACAGAGGATTATGCTGTGCATTTAAAATTATCACTAAACCAAATGATGGAAATATCTGCGTTAAATATATATTTTTATCTTTAGGACTTTTAGGTGTACATTTAAAAATAATTTAAAGATCTATTTTTGCATATTTGACTTGACATTTGTAGTTATTTATTAATTTTCAATTTATATTTTAATTTCAAATTTTCTTAGTAGCTTAAAATGAAGGGTCTTTACTTTTGCTGTCATTTTCACGAGTTCACAGTAAAATAATGGGACCATAGAATATACAGAAAGCAGATAAACATAGACGTATAGAAAATAGACTATGGCCAAGAAAATCTGCAAGAACCTGAACTCTACTAATTTAAATTGGTGAGATTTATGTGCTAATAACTTATAAGGAAGTTTGCACATTTATTTATTAAAAAAGTAACCATTTCATAGCAATCATAATGATACTTAATATCACTAATTTGCAAATTAAAAGCACATTGACAAAACATAGCATATGCAGTTTAAGTAAGTATAAAGAATATATTTTTGAAAATAACATTTTCAGACATTAAGAATAACTGGTGTAAGGCCAACCACATTGTCACATTCCTGTAATGCCAGTGACTGGGGAGGCTGAGGCAGGAGTATTACAAATTCTCGGCCAGAAGCAGCCTATGTAATTTAGCAAGAGTCTGTTTCAGGAGAAAAATAAATAAATAAATAAAAATGGGCTGGAGGTGAAACTCAATGATAGAGCACTTGCAAAATGTGCCCTGGACTCTCATTTCAAACCCCAGTACCACACACACACTCACACGCACAGACACACACACACGCACACACACATACACACACACACACACACACACACACACAGCAAAAACAAACAAAACTCTATTTAACCAGAACTGTCCTTCCTTTAAAAATCATTTTCAAAGAAAAGTAGGAACTATTAAATAGCTATCATAATTGTGTCATTTCAAATAGCTCTGCCTTCGATTGCTAAGAAATATCTCCTTATGATTTTTTCAATATAACTTTGCATTCAGATTGTATAATATATGTACTGCATGAATGTGTACCTGCTCACGTGAATCATTAGAAAAAAGAACTACATAGGCTAGTAATTACAGAATTCCTTTTTATTATGGCTGTTTGAATTTTTATTTCCTTTTTAGACTTATGTTTATATTGTGCAATAGTTTTATATGCTTAGTGTTCTGTTACTCTTTTCTTTTCTTTTTTTCCTTTTGCAGTACTGGGGATTGAATCCTAGACCTCACACATGTTAGGTAGGCACTCTATCCCTGAGCTACATCCCGTCCTTTTTATTTATTTATTTTATTTTGAAATGTGGTCTTCCTAAATTATGCAGGATGGGCTTGAACTTTCTATTCTCCTGTGTCTGCCTCCTGAGTACCTAAGAGTGTAGACATGCACTACCACGCGCAGCTTCTATTATTCTTCTGACTGATCATTTCTTATTGAATGAGGTAATCAAATTTCTATCCCATGAGAGAAATTTTATTCACCTAAGATCACCTCCTGGTAAAGCTAGCACTTATGTCCTGCCAGTCACTCAAATAAAGCAATTGTGAATTCCAGAAATTTGAGTATTTTAACATAGTTACTTACAAAACTTTGGAAATAACAAATATTAAAATAAAGTTAAGATTAAAACTAAATTTAAAAGAAGAAATGAGCACTCAGAAAAGAATATGTCTACATTTTGCTCAAATTGCAAATTAGGTTTTGGCAATCGTCTTTGAATGGACAATGTAATAATCTGAAGGTAAAAATTGGTTCCCAAAGATGTTGGATGCTAATCCCTGAACACGTAAATGCTCACACATATGGAGAAAGTGCAGTTGCAGATATCACTGAAGTGAGGATCTGAACTGGGGAGATCATTCTGATTCCAGCTGAGTCCTAACTGAAATCTCACTTAGCCTGGTGAAAAGGAGGCATAAAACTATTTCCCACAAACACACAAGTACACACACACACGCACAC